>JASFAX010004080.1:0-40438 GCA_030737875.1 Allium sativum | reverse complement strand
ATTCTTGCCCCCACTGCTTGCTTGCGGCTTTGGCTCCTCTGTAGATGTGACCTCTGTCTTTGACTTAGGGTAAAGACTTTCCGATCTTAAAGCTTTCCCCACAATCGATTCAAATGTCTCATTGATGTGGTTAATAAGCCTTTCCCCAAGTATCCATCCAAAACAGTTATGAACTTCTCGTTCATCTTCTCGGCAGTATCTATCAGGGATAACCCATATTTCGACAAAGTGTCAAATTCGACAATATACTCCGAGACAGCTCTGCCATTCTGCTTGAGTTCCAAGAATTTCATGAACAACACTGACTTCTGAGCAGCCGGAATGAACTTATCGCTAAAGCGAGCCTTAAACTGATCCCAAGTAATCTAATCCTCGGGAGGAGCTGCCTTTATAGAAATCCACCAATTCATTGCATGTCCTTGCAGCTGACGGGATGCTAGCCTTCTCTTAATCACATCCTCGATACCCAAGTCTTCGAAGATACGCTCGCAGCTATCTAGCCAATCCTGAACATCCGTAGCCGCCTCCATTCCGTGGAACGGCTTCCTACAAAGACTAGTGTAATCCTTGTTCAGCTTGGCGAAATCGGCCCTAGGCGCCTGCACTATTGGACCACCTCCATTACCAGCATTGGGAGCTGCCCTCCGCACATCCCTAAGCATCTCCCTCATGAGGTCAGTAAACATTGTCCTTATCTCAGCAGCATTCCCATTATTGGCTCCTCTACCGGTACCCCTTGCGTATCGGCTCATCGTTTAATCTGCACAGAGAAAACGATTAACCATCCTCTTTGTGGTGTTAGTGCAGTGCGACTTCATCCTTAGCTATACTAATAATATATATATAGTTTTTAAAACCAAAATAATCACAAATACGTGCTCTCATATACGTGTACTATCTCTTCCTGTTAACTTCCCTAGGTTAACTACGCAACCTAGAGCTCTGCTACCAAGTGTGACAGCCCGCCTCGCACCAGCCAGCATTTCCTCCGAAAGTGCGCTGTACACATGCCCGACTAGCACGGAACGGTCGCCAAAGAAAGGAAAGAAGAGAATGAACTAATAAAGAACCTGTAGAATGTCTCACAGCGCATGGGGTAAGATATAATAGTAACATACTTTGGTATAAAACAGGCGAGACAGTGCATAAGTTGAAAATTAAACATCATAGCAGCGGAAAAATCCAAATACGGCTTATGATCCAATACCATTATTACAACTTTGTAAAATACTGTCTCTAAAGCAAAAAGAAAGAGGTACACTACTAATGCCCAAAGTAGTGACCAGCGGCGACATAGGGAGAATATCTATCTATATATCATACGTGGAAGCCTCATGCTCGTCTCCAGTACAGCTACTCGTGCAAACCACCTAACCTGTCTCTAGTCTGCTCGTGAGAGCACCCAGAGTAATAAGAAGAGACATAAAACTCTGGGTCAGACAAAAAGTCTGGTATGAGCGATAAGCAGTAAACAGAACAATAACAAGTATACTAAACCATATCTGTACCTAGACCTGCAACCAAAGAGTTAGAACTACATACTGTACAATACTCTAATGTGCCACTAACATATGGTGTAAAGAGTACGAGGGTGGGGGTGTGCATGTCATAATGATGGCAAACAAATAAACCATAGTAACCATCCTCACATCTCTCACTCAGTGCGTAAAGCATACGATGTCCACCACTTCAATCACTAGACCCATTGAGGTAATGAAGGAGTTCGACTTGTACAACTACTGCTACCACCAAGCTTATCCCATGGAATCATGACCAACCCTTTTCAAATGATCCCACTTCATTGGTCTATAGCCCACTAGTCGTACCTAGGCCACTGTAGCCCTGAATCCGTCCACGTACCTCCCATACATAGTGATCTAAAGTCATAGACATTGACAACCCCTTAGCACACGTCCCGCAACAAAGTCCAACTCATGAAGTTAACTCGTTGGTTCCCATCTGGATCCTGAATACAAACTTACCACTTGGAATACCTTTGCATCTCGGGTTTTGGTCGAACTGGAGCTGGTCTTCATAAGAAGTCGTCACGATGAAGCGGTCCCAAGCCCTACATCGGTTCGATTCGGCCATCTAGTTCGGTTCGGGCATATAGAAGCATTAGTTCGAAATACTTCAGTTTGATGGTTCAACGCTCCTGTTCGGTTCGGTCTCTCAAGGTGTGGTCCGGTTCGGTGCTCCTATTTCTGCCTCAGTTCGATACTCCTCAAACGGCTCAATAGCCTAAAGTGGTTCGGTTCGGGTGTGCTTCCTCATGTCTCCTGATCTGTTCTGGTCTTCCCCTCTTAGCTCCGATCCGATCCTCTTTTTGTCTCTCCGATCTGATCCCCTGCCCAATTCCAACTCTAAGCAAATGACATTCCTTCTCGCAAAGCCCCTTATGCTAAGTTCCAATCCGAATCAAGTCCACTTACCCAGTTCTTCTATTTGATCCGAGCCCAATAATCTGATCCGATCCGGTTTGAAACCCTACACATTTCCTACAACTTTCCAGCGACTATTTTACGCCATACGACGGCGTTTTCGACCATTCTAACTATTATAATCAATCACAAAGCATACCATACAATCATAGCAACATAGAGAATCAACCATAAACATCAACACAACAACCATAGCATGTAAATTGGATCAAACATAGCCAAAATCCCATATTTTCCCTTAAGCATGTTTAAGCCAAACTAATGATAGGATTAGTAAAACTTAACCAAATTAACTAAATTTTCTAACAAAGGCCTAAAACAATATTTCAAAATTTATCAATATTTTTCCAGATTTTTAACATGTATAAATTCGCTAATTATCACTAATTACCCTTAACTACCTATAATTAGTGAGGAACTATGCAAATCACTCACCTTAGCCACAAATAAAATACCAAATCTGAAAATATCTCTATTTGGACGCTAATACCAATGCAACATAGCAGCTCTACTTGATTCTTGTGCTAATCCGCTTTGATTTGATGTAGATTTGGCTTAATTAGCGATTAGAAGGTGATTTCGGGTGTTTTAGAAAGTGGAGGCCATGGCTAAACTTGAAGAAACAAAAAGTGGCGGCTGTAAAATGATAGGAACCGAATTTCCTAACCCTATCAGCCTCCCATAACCCTAATCCCGAAATAGGTTATGGGCCCACTCACTAATCACCCAAATTAGGCCCGGTTAAGCAGTTTTTCACCATCTGAAACTTGTTTCAGCCATATCTCCCAAACGGTGAGTCCGTTTGGCTAATGTGACCACTCTACGGAAAGGTAAACTATCATTCAAATCTAATGGAAGTGGTTTCAGGTCAAAACTCCTTTCAAATAAAAAGTTATGGCTAAAACAAGATCAGCTAGGGGCAAAACGGTCATTTAAAAATCGGCAAAAATCGTGAACATGGGAAATGACCCCAGTAGTCGTCTCCCAAAGTTACATGACCATACGCCTTCGTATGTGAAAGAAATAAATATTCTACGATCCTTTGATGCGTAGAATACGGGTCGTTACATATGTGGTAAACTTGACATGTGAATCTAAACTTGTTATTATGCTACCCTGTCTATACTAGATTTAGGTAATTGGACACCAAATATTGAATCTAGATCTCATTATGCTTTCCTAAAGGCAAGTTATTAATTTGATGTCCACTTTATTATGATAATTATCACATGTCTATCCACTTAGTTACTATGCCAGTTATGTTAATATTTTACGCCAAAACATGTTCGACTGTCACCCTTATCATGTTCCCTTTTATTGTTATGACGAGGCTACTTTATAGCCTGGATGCCGCCAAAATACGTGTGAATACGTTAGTTAGGAACGGGGACAAAGGGAATTTGTAATTGGCATAGTTTATATTTATATGAAATGAACATATAATTCAAATGGGGAAACATAGAATTAATTACCTATAATGACATAGGTAAATTTGGGTAAAGATGAATTAATTTCCTGTAATGACATAGGTAAATTTGGGTAAAGATGAATTAGTTACCTATAATGACATAGGTAAATTTGGGTAAAGATGAATTAATTACCTATAATGACATAGGTAAATTTGGATAAAGATAGAATGTTTAGTAATTAAAATTAAGAATTTTAATTGTGCTTATGACATGATGTTAGGTTACATTAGTGGCGGAAATCTGCCCAGACCCGACCGGCTTATCCAGTAGCCACTAATGTTGAACCTAATGTGGGAGGTCTAAGTAAGTAAATACGAATCGGGCTAAGACACGAGGTTAGGCCCAACTGTGGAATGAGACTGCCCGGAACCGACCAGCATATCCAGCATCCACACGTTGTAGGCCTAATGTGGGAGGTCTAGCCCATTATGACTATAATTGGACATGATAAAGAAATGGACTACTTAACCTAATTCAATATGAATATGAACTTAAGTTAGGGTTAAGTAAAATCGGCTAAATAAAAGGGGAGGGTTAAGTAAATCTTGGGTAGGTGGGTAATATTAGTATATATAGGCCCACAAACTTAACCGTTAAATAAACATGCTTGAATCAATGGGAGGGTTAAGTAAAATCTTAGGTAGGTGGGTAATATTAGCAAATAGGCCCAAAAACTTAACCTGATAAGGTTATGTAATTAAAGACACCTTTCAGGTAAACATAACCAGTTGAAAACCTAGTAGTGGGGATGCAAGGCAAGGGGGAGAGCTTGCATCATCTTGTATGGGACCCATTTCAGTTAGTAACCGTTAAAATAGGTATCAAATGGATACTCCGAACTAGGTCGGAGTGGGGCACGCTTATTGAACTGATTGTAAGAGATCCAAACATGGAGGCGGTGTTGACGGCACATTCCGACGGGGTCATGTGCGTGCATGACTCCGCCTTCTGGGGAAGACAAGACGCTGTGTCATCAATAGATATGGTTGTGCACATCCGGAAAATGAAGGGTTGCCACTTTAGGGAGTGATACACCCTACTGTGGGGCCAGCACAGGGTATCTACAGAATAGGGAGCCGATCGATTGGGGGTAGTAAATAGGGTACGTCTAGTCCTATCTATTTCTATGGGGTACCTGTGTTTCTGTCTGGGCTAACACCAGTTATTTCTGTTTAGGTACCAGTTCTGTTTGGGTTAAAACCCATTACTAGAGGACACCTAAAACTACCATTATGTTTCTGTTGGGATCATCCTGTTAAGCAATTTAGGGAGTATGTAATCCTGTTACATATCTGTTATAGTAGTATTGGTGCAGAGCAAGGAAAGTATTAAGAAGCGATATCTATTCTATCTTGTTGTCCTGTTTACATTGTTATGCCTGCCATTTATGTATTGATCTCTCTTATCCACTTTATATCTGTCATGTTCACCTTTATTTATTTACTGGCTAAAAGTAACTAGACTCGCCAGACTTTATGTCTGACCCCTTTGTTTTTCCCTCTCTCTTCCGTCCCCCCCCCCCCCCCAGGTTCTCAGGGAGGAAACACCCAGGCTTAGTCAGGACTTGGATATTATCTTGTTGGAAGCTACTTCTGGAGTTTGGCTAAAGTCTTTGTCTCTACTATGGCTTACTCTTTTTATTGGGAAAAAAATGTTTTTCTTTAATACCTATGTACTCTGATGATGCAAGACAGAAGTATTTGATTGTAATGATTTTATGACTTATGGTATTGTGAACTACGGTATTATGTTTTATGTCGAAATAAAAATTTAAAATTTTCACTGCTATCTTATTTATATCTGTCTTGTAATTATTCTGTGTCTGTTTACCTATAACGCTTCACGAAACTTAATGCATTCCCTTAGTGAGTGACATTAACGGATGTGGGGTGTCACACTTGGTATCAGACCTGAAGGTTACCAGATTGAATAAAGTTTTTGAAAATTATTTTCAAAAAGGTTTTAAAAGAAAGCATTTTCGAAAGAATAGCCTATTTTGAAAAACATATTCCCCAAAGCCATATGTAATATCTCTCGATTCTCTGCTTGATTCCTTTTTTTCCTTCTTTTTTTTGTCTGGGGAACCGATTCTTCTCAAAAGGCGTCCCCATTCCGGCATGATATCATAGGCATGTTTAGCACATGTCGAAAGGCAATGAAGTACCTAACCTCCATCCGTAGCCGTAGTGGTTTCACCTGCGGTTAATTTTCTCGAGCTTCGTAAGAATTTCCGTGCGATGGAGGCAACTTTCGAAAGACTTGTTAGCCTGTTACACAAATATGGTAAAAAGGAGAATAAGGAAGCTAGGGCTAAGGAGCACAGACCAAGGATGAGAAAAAGGTATGGCCTAAGAAAGGATAGCAACAACAACAGAAGAAGGGCGGAAAAAAAATGACAAGGCTAAAGATAAAGGGAAGTGCCATAGTTGTGGGCGATTGGGTCACTTGGACAAGGACTGCAGGAAAAGGAAAAATGCTTGCTTCGTTTGTGGAGAGATTGGATACTATTCTGGGGAAGTGCCTAAGGAAGAAAGCACAATGTCAAAGGACAGGAACCTCTGGAGGGCAAGCGAATGCTCTCGTGGCTAGTGCACTAGATAGAGGTAGGAAGGTTTCCATGGATGTGTGTGCATTTTCTTTTCTTTTATGGATGGAAATGGATGAACTAACATATGAATGTTGCATTTGGACGAATGAGTGTGCACGGATGTAGAGCTTATATGTTATAATAGGCTTACCTGCATATATATTGGATTCATGGCACTAACATACATTGTATTAAGGAGGTCAACTGAATCAGTAAACCGCCTGATTTTCGCATTAGTGTTGGGACATATACACACACTTTTGCATATTTTCATGAAACCACTAGAAATCCTTAAGGACAATGGATGCCAGTGATTGATGGTTGAGTAGATGGATGGTAGGATATGCAATCTTCTCAACTTAAAGATTTCGGGGGCAAAATCCTTTGAGTAGGGGAGAATGTAACACACCGAATTTTTAACGACATTAAAGAGGATAAATTAAAGAATAATTAATTTAATATTCAGAATTAAGTGGAATAGGTTACGCTATTGCGTTCGTCTCAGAATTCTGCTTGAGATAGAATCCGAGTTTGCATAAAACAGATATTGTATGAAAGAGTTACGGACGATAGAAGTTGGGCAGAAAATTCAGGAAATGGACCAGAATGCACTAGCGCACTTGGGAAGTGCGCCAGAACAAAAATGCACTAGCGCACTTGGGAAGTTCGCCAGAACAAAAATGCACTAGCTCACTTGGGAATTGCGCCCATGCTGAGCCAGAAACCTGCACAGGAATCTGTAGAGTTCTGATGACGTGTCTTCTTCTGATTGGCTGGGTGACGTGTCTTTGAGCTGTGTGGTTCTGATGATCTACTAGTTAATCTAAGGGCTCTAATTAATCCTACACATCTATATAAGCACACATAAACCTAAACCATAATCTAAACTAAATCCATCCATAAGCCGCCACGCTACTGCATCCTAAACTAAGATAGTCTCTTCTCCAACAAATTAAAGCTTAGGAATTGTGAAAGAGGAGAACGGTTCTAGAATAGCAACAAACGATGAATCTATTCTTTCTTCTACCACAGTGAGTTCTAGTCACTTTTAGGTTTAAATGGATAAATGTGAATTGTGGTAGACTATGAATTGGGTATATGCTGTAAATCATGAACTTATGAAAGCATATTGTGTCATTTCCCCTAGATCTAATATATGGACAATCTACTATGTTTCCTATGTGAATCTTGAATTACAATTATACTGTGGTACATGTGAACTTGTTAGTACAGATCTAACTTTCTAGATCTGATTGTGGTGATTCGATATGACATTTATATGAACATTGATTTATAACCATGTGAGGATGATAGTTCATACATTAATTTGACATTACTTGGACCTAGACTTTGGTGTTAATCACCTTTCACTTGTTATATTATGATACCTTGGTATATGTGGTAAACTTGACATGTGAATCTAAACTTATTATTATGCCACCCTGTTTATACTAGATTTAGGTAATTGGACACCTAATATTGAATATAGATCCCATTATGCTTGCCTAAACACAAGTTATTAATTTGATATCCACTTTATTATGATAATTATCACATGTCTATCCACTTAGTTACTATGCCAGTTATGTTAATATTTATGCCAAAACATGTTGTACTGTCACCCTTATCATGTTCCCTTTTATTGTTATGACGAGGCTACTTTATAGCCTAGATGCCGCCAAAATACATGTGAATACGTTAGTTAGGAACGGGGACAAAGGGAACTTGTAATTGGCATTGTTTATATTTATATGAAATAAGTATATAATTCAAATGGGAAAACATAGAATTAATTACCTATAATGACATAGGTAAATTTGGGTAAAGATGAATTAATTACCTATAATGACATAGGTAAATTTGGGTAAAGATGAATTAATTACCTATAATGACATAGGTAAATTTGGATAAAGATAGAATGTTTAGTAATTAAAATTTAGAATTTTAATTGTACTTATGACACGAGGTTAGGTTACATTAGTGGCGGAAGTCTGCCCGAACCCGATCGGCATATCCAGCAGCCACCGATGTTGAACCTAATGTGGGAGGTCTAAGTACGCAAATATGAATAGGGCTAAGACACGAGGTTAGGCCCAACTGTGGAATAAGACTGCCCGGACCCGACCGGCATATCCCGCATCCACACGTTGTAGGCCTAATGTGGGAGGTCTAGCCCATTATAACTATAATTGGACATGATAAAGAAATGGACTAATTCACCTAATTCAATATGAATATGGACTTAAGTTAGGGTTAAGTAAAATTGGCTGAATAAAAGGGGAGGGTTGAGTAAATCTTAGGTAGGTGGGTAATATTAGTATATATAGGCCACAAACTTAACCGTTAAATAAACATGCTTGAATCAGTGGGAGGGTTAAGTAAAATCTTGGGTAGGTGGGTAATATTAGTATATAGGCCCACAAACTTAACCTGATAAGGTTATGTAATTAAAGACACCTTTTAGGTAAACATAACTTGTTGAAAACCTAGTAGTGGGGATGCAAGGCAAAGGGGAGAGATTGCATCATCTTGTGTGGGACCCATTTCAGTCAGTAACCCTTAAAATAGGTATCAAACGGGTACTCCGAACTAGGTCGGAGTGGGGCACGCTTACTGAGCTAATTGTAAGAGATCCAAACATGGAGGCGGTGTTGACGGCGCGTTCCAACGGGGTCATATGCGTGCATGACTCCGCCTGCTGGGGAAGATAAGACGCTGTGACATCAGTAGATATGGTTGTGCACATCCGGAAAATGAAGTGTTGCCACTTTAGGGAGTGATACACCCTACTGTGGGGCCAGCACAGGGTATCTACAGAATACGGAGCCAATCGATTAGGGGTAGTAAATAGGGTACATCTAGTCCTGTCTATTTCTGGTACCTTTGTTTCTGTCTAGGCTAACACCAGTTATTTCTGTTTAGGTACCAGTTCTGTTTGGGTTAAAACCCATTGCTAGAGTACACCTAAAACTACCGTTATGTTTCTATTGGGACCATCCTGTTAAGCAATTTAGGGAGTAGGTAATCCTATTACATATCTGTTATACTAGTATTGGTGTAGAGCAAGGAAGGTATTAAGAAGCCCTATCTATTCTATCCTGTTGTCCTGTTTACCTTGTTATGTCTGCCATTTATGTATTGATCTCTCTTATCCACTTTATGCCTGTCATGTTCACCATTATTTATTTACTGGCTAAAAGTAACTAGAATCACCAGACTTCATGTCTAGCCCCTTTGTTTTTCCCTCTCTCTTCCGTTCCCCCTCCCCCCAAGGTTCTCAGGGAGGAAACACCCAGGCTTAGTCAGACTTGGATATTATCTTTTTGGAAGCTACTTCTGGAGTATGGCTCAAGTCTTTGTCTCTACTATGGCTTACTCTTTTTATTGGGGAAAAATGTTTTTCTTTAATATCCATGTACTCTGATGATGCAAGACAGAAGTATTTTGTTGTAATAATTTTATGACTTATGGTATTGTGAACTGCGGTATTATGTTTTATGTTGAAATAAAAATTTGAAATTTCCGCTGCTATCGTATTTATATCTGTCTTGTAATTATTCTATGTCTGTTTACCTACAACGCTTCACGAAACTTAATGCATTCCCATAGTGAGTTACATTAACGGACATGGGTGTCACAAAGTTGAGATGTCGTTTTGGGACGTTGACAATTCCTCCAGTTATGATAACCGATCAAGATGGCAATACTTTGCCAAATCCTGAATACATCTAATTTCAAAAGCAGGACAGTCTACTATCATCCTGGCTTCTATCGTCTAGTAGTTCAAACTTACTGTCACAAATTGTCAGATGCAACACGTCATACAGAATATGGTCAATAGTGGAGAAAATTTCCAGCACATAGTCTATTGTAGAAATCATGCTATACAGAAGAGACTTACAAAACTCCAAATAGGAGGACATGAGCATGAAGGAGTACTTAAGGAAAATTAAAAACCTGTGATATGTTAAGTGTTGTTGGGCACAAAATCAGCGACAGTGAACAAATATTATTTATCCCCAACGGCCTAGATGAAGAATATGACTAATTGGCCATCGTTATCTCCACTTAACAAGCACCACCAGACTTACAGTTTGTTCGATCTGCACTTCTTCCCCACAAAGGTAGAATTGGCCAAACAAAGGCAACACGAGGGGAATTCTTTGCAAACTATGCTGCTGCTAAAAACAAACAACCTCAAAAGAACAACAACTCAAACAGACAAGATAATCAGTATCAGTAAGGATACGAAACCCAGAGAGCATATCAACCCCAAAGAGGTTGTGGGAGAGGCAGATGGAACAACAACAACAGAGTAAAACGTCAAATATGTGAGAAATTTGGTTATATGTCCAAAAGGTCTTATTTCAGGTTTAATACTAACTTTCAATGAACCATGAAGCAATCAAAAAAACTCTACACCAAAGGCCAACCTAGAAATCATGAGCAATCAAATTAGAAACAAAAATAAAAAAACAAAGGTCATGGTAGTAGCAATGAGGACAACGACAAAACTGATGAGATTATTTTTGATGAATAGTATGCAAATTCGAGAGCTACACACCATGTCACAAACAATCTGAAGCAAAAGCTACACAGGTATGAATTCTTTGCATATCGGTAATGGTAAAACTGCAACTGAATGCATCACACGTATTGGTAAAGGTACTATATCACCAAAAAAGCAACTCAAATTAAATAACTGCCATGACCTGAAATCCCCGCCTGGCCTAAACCGAACTGGAATGCGGATTGTTTGAGAACACGACGCATCGGAACATAGAAGGGCAGAAATTTTCATTGCTATTACAACAATTTACATCAGAGTACAAGAATATCAGAGTAAGAATAAATATTACCCAGCGGAAAATACAATTATCAGAGAATAAATTACATAGCAGCGGAAATAAAAATGTATAACTACAATACACAACGGATATACATCAACTACCACAACTGAAAGAAATACACGGATACAAAGCTTTCCGAATATAACTCCAGCTTTAAACCAGGATCCTATTAAATAAATATCTACAAAACCAAAACTACCAGCTGCCCGTGTGGAAAATATGGGTACCTAGAGTTTAGGCGAAAACAATAAACTCCATGTTAGTCATGGGACTGGTGTGAGAACTTAAAATAATTATTAAGCTCTTACTTTAAAATAAGGTAAATCACGGGACCACACCGTATGTCACGGATCGGGTTCACTCCCATGAATACTCTGAAATAAAACAATTTGTAAACAGCGCAATGCTTTTTGAAAAATGAGGCTATTATAAGACTCAGGTCTCATCACACAATGCAACGCAAGCCAAAGGATAGAGTTTTACCTTATAATAGTCAAACATGCTTGGTACTTTTTTAAACAAATCATTTTTGATACTACTATAAGTGCATATTGTATAAAGCAACTTCTAATAAAATGTATAAATCATAAACGGCATAGGTACCATATATTATGTCGCTGTATAGGTTTACAACTAAAATCACACGATATCGCATTGGAAATTGGATTCCATCTATGAGTCAAGGAAAGAGATCGTCCTCACATGTTTCAAGACACTCTAGCAAATGCCTCAATATCACACCTATGGGCAACTCTTGTATCTTCAGGGCTGATTCACACCTAATTTTTGTGGATTAGTTATTCCTGAAAAATATGTTTCCCGATCCTATCGAACCTACAAAATGGTCAGTACTTCGACCATATAAGCCTTTTAGTCGGCTCTATATCCGAGGCGCCTCGCAACCCAATAACTACATAAGTAAAAATGTCTAGGCTCCATACCATGGCACAACTTCTAGCTAGAAAGAAACGCACGCACTCCCCACGGTCACTATCTCGTTTTTGACTCATACCGGGTGTATGGCTCGCGAATTAACGCTATACACAAAGCAATGCTACTTAAAGTTATGCTTTGATCATCATCCACTAGCCCTGCTTTTCAACAACAGCCTTGATCATTTGCATCTTAGCATGCCACATTGTCAATCCACACTATACCATTGATTTTTGCCAATATATAATCTCTAAGCTCGTATGTCTCAAAGAAGGGTGTTAAGCAAGAGAATAAATTCTCTGCCACCCAACAGTTATATATTTAGCATAGATCAATGAATATTGAACATAATATAGTGTCAGACATAACCCATTTACAAGTCCGTTCTGGGTCTGAACGAAACCAGAGGCACCTTATTTCTCGTCCCATATGTCCAATACAGGTGAGAGACCCTCACGTATCCGAACAATCGACAAGTACATCCGGACAACTACCACTATAACCCTTCAAAGCAGCAATTCCAAACAAGGGCATCAGTAGCAATCCATTTGATGTGAACATTGTCGGTCTTGCACCATCTTCAATATCTTCGAATTTTAGTCGTCGTAAATTATTCAGAATGGGTTAAACCCGGTCTTTCCAAATAACTCGCGCATCTTATAATCAAGTGATATACATAGACACATCATACGCCCCATTCCAGTCCAGAATATTCTTTTATTCAAATATTCTTTCTACTGGGAATTATTCCCATTAATCTTATCAAAGATTTAATTCATTTAAACCTCTTATTTAAATCTTTCTTTGAAAGCCATAGCAAAAGAATTTGTTATATCATTTCACAATTTAAACCAAATTAAGGTTTATATAACTAGTCAGGATTGTCTAGCCTTAACGAAGTAACCATTTATTTTATTAATCCAAATCCTAACTTATTCATCCCATGGAGCAAAACTAGTAGTACTCCATATCTAACACCCACTGGGTTATTGGTAGATTTAATTACCATTTAACGTTCAAATCTAATTAAAGATTTAACTATTGCACGGAGTAAAATTGGTGCCACTCCATTCTCAAACATTTCTTGAATTTGACAAATCTAATTATCCCATTCTCATTTTATCTACATAAAGATTCCACTACAAGAAAACACTGATTTAGCGTCATATATTTAGAAGCGAAAATTTCCGTCGCTAATTTGCGATGGATTTCCATTTAATCTGCAAGGGATAGTTTTCTGTTTTTTTATTTTTCTTTTCTTTTATTTATTACCGTCGTCTGCTTTCATCCCTCACTAAGCCATTGCAAATTGTGTCAAATTACCAACAAAGAATTCCTGTCGCTATTTTCCGCTGCAATCCAGGCAGAATACCGACGAATATTTATCGAAGCTATTTTGCAGCAGAATTCCAACAGATTTGCAAGAGATGTTTATATCATTTTTCTAAGATATACTTTAGTGTTATTTTTTAATAATTATTAGCATGTTCAATAATTAATAATTAGTTTGTTCTAATTAATGATTTATAAGTAATAACAAATAATAATTTATGTTCTATAATAAATAACTTATAAACTTTGCTTATTTTGAATTAGAAAAATAATCTTTTCTCATAACCAATCTAATTACTAAATTCTTAATTAAGTCCTCTGGTTTCATCACAAATTTCGGTCATTATGCCAGTATATTTTATGCTAAATCCCAAATTTTAAATTGTTCTTTTGTAATTATTCCCCTAAATAATAAAAATATCAGTTTATTATAGTAATTATTTAATAATTAATAATAAAATTTAATACTTATTGTAACAACCGGAAAATCTAGGCCAGTTTAAAAATTTTATTTTGGCAATTTTAGCGAATTTTGATTATTTAAAATGAATTATTTTAAATAATAACAACGAGAAATTTATTTTGAATAGAATTCGAACGCATATATTTATATAGCTCGACGTTGGAATATAAATATTTATTTTAAATTATAAAAGGAATTGAAAATGGCGCGGTAGTTCGATAATTCGATTTCAAAATTACTATGAATGTACATGATTCAAAATAAAACGGAATTTAGCGAAACCAAAAATAATAGAATCTAATTGAGAATATCTTTCCAACAAATCTGAAAAATCAAAATTTCATAGCGGGAATCAAAAGATATGGTCAAATGAATTTTCAGAATGGTCGCTATGGAATTCTGGCCCTTAAAAATGGAAATTTTGCAAACGGCCTCGGATTTCGACGAAACCACTTTTGTTGGATCCGTGATGTCAAGTTATTGCTATGTTTCAAAATTCGTAATTTTCTGAATCAATATGTGAGCGTGGCAAAGGAAAACGTGTTTGACCAGTTTCAGTTGATTTTAATCGACTGGAAAATGACCATTTTTCAAACCGTCTCAGAATTCGACGAAACTAGTTTTGTTAGGACCGTATCGTCAATACGAAGCTAGAAAATATTTTTTTGGAATTTTTCGAGTTGGTATGTGACTCCAGTAAATTGAAATGTACGTTTAAAATTCAATATATAGAGTTATATTTTGATTTTGACGAAAACTGATCGGAACGGTCGAATCAGCCTTCGATACATATCCCATTGTGTTCGGAATGGGGGTAATTATCTATGGAGGACAGTCGGTGGGTGCGATTTCGAGTTCGAAATAAAAAGTTACTTTATGGAATAAATTGAATAAAATAATATAAAACTTTTCACTTATAAGGCCCCCTTGCCTTTCTCTCTCCTTTCATTCAGCCGTAACAAAGAAAAAGAAAAAGAAACCAAATCGACGATCGAGGGCGCTCCCTCCAGCCGTCGTCCACCTGTCGCGCCACCCACCCATCACCGATCCTCCGCTCCGCCTCTCCTCCGCCCTCCACTGCCAAAACCGAGCCCCCAGTATCGCGCGCACCCCTTATCCCAATGCCTGCTCGAACCCTATGTCGTGGCTGCTCCGGCCTACCCCACCGCCGTTCATCTCCTCCGCCGCACCCCCTGACAGCGTCGACCACCGCCGAAGCCCCCCTTCTATGTTCGACGTGAAACCCAGTAAGCATTTTATTTCATTCAATTATTTTATATATTCTTTTATAATTAAGGCATTGATTTTTAAATCAAATTTTTTTTATATACGTGAGGCTGAAAGTTTTATATACATGAAGATAAGATTTTCCATTCGTATAAGGTTGAGATTTTATCCATAAAAAGATATGATTTTTAAGTAGTATAAAAATATAATCTTTTATATTGTAGTAGTATAAAAATATAATCTTTTATATTGTAATAGTATAAAAATATAATTTTTATATATGTATGAAGTTAAAAATATAATTTTTATATGATAGGAAGATTAAAAATATGATTTTTATATTATAGAAAGATTAAAAATATAATTTTTATATGATGTAGAGTATAAAAATATAATTTTTATAGATGTAGCGAAATAAGAATCTGATTTTTATTATATATATGTTGAAATAAAAATGGAATTTTTATAGCGATGATATAAAAATTCGATCTTTATAGTAGAAGTGGATATAAAAATATAATTTTTATTTGAACAGCGTGAAAAGAACTGAATTGATATTTCAAGCAAATCCAGATGTTCAGCAATTCAAAAGCAAAGCACGGCAGAGTGGAACCCTCAGTGAGAACTTCTCACCTTTTAATTTTGTTTTCTAGTTAATAATATATACTAGGATGCAGACGGTGTTTAGTAGCACCCGACACCCGTCGTCCACAGACCATGGACGGCTTGTATGCTTGGTTGTTTGATTTTGATGTGTAGTTGATTGTGTGATGTGATGTGAAATGAAATAAAATATTTATATAGTTAAAAATATTTTATAGTTGAAAATAGAATTTTTAACGTGTATATGAAATGAAATAAATTAATATAAACAAATCGAACGATTTGTTTATATACACACATTTGACTGATATTGATTGGGACGATAAATTTTACACATCGCCCAACTGCACAAATAATATCTATGTTTGATTGTTTGAAACCCCACACGGGTATTGGGATGATATATGACATACACTAGTCCCAATAATTAGTTGTATGTCGATCGATTGATGGACAGACTGTTATGAGCGTTAAATATTTATATTTGATGCTTATACAGTGTAGAAGGCACTTTGGATGATGGTTTATTATTCATCGTTGTTATTGTATACATGCGTTGTAGAAAATCCATATAATTAACATTATATGGTAATTGATTGGGCCTCATTCCAGTTCTGAAAAAGAAATATTTGAATAGAAATATTTGAAATAGAATTTTTGAAAATAGAAATATATGAAGCCGTGTCGATTAGATTGACGCCATTTTGACGCGAACGAGATTTATATCGATTTTATTCATTTTTCAATGAATATTGAAAAGAATTGAAATTCGAATTATATTGAAAAGAATTGAAATTCGAATTAGATTGAATTGAATTGAATATAAAACGAATTCGAATTGAATATAAAACGAATTCGAATTGAATTGAATGTAAAACGAATTCGAATTGAATTGAATGTAAAACGAATTCGAATTGAATTAAATATAAAACGGATTCGAATTGAATTGAATTGAAAAGAAAATGAATTCAAATCAAATTAAAATCGATTTGAATTGAAATCAATTTGAAATGAATTAAAACGAATTTATATTGGAAAATTCAATTTTGATTTGAATTTGAAATGAAGTTGAAATCGTTTCGAAAAAGAATTTAAAACGGTTTATAAACTACGTTTTAAAAGGAAATCGATGAAGTATATATTATATATATATATATATTATATATATAATATAATGGCCTGAATAGAACGCGCCGCGCCGCGGCAGTTCGTGAATTACGACCATTGACTTCGAACGGATATTACGGGAGATCCGACCGTCGAATTCTCCTAAAACCGGAACCGTTGGGTTCGTATCGAAAAGAGCTTTCTAACAAATATTAGAAATTAGAAATCTAACGGTTGGATTTGGAATTATGTCCAAATCAAATTTGGAAAAGGTCGTTGTAAGTGCAGTTCGATGGCCATTGATGGAAATCGAGTGTACGGGCCTTTATAAAATTATTAAAAATATCAATAATTTGTGTAAAATCATAAGAAATGATTTGGGAAGAATCGGGATGAAAAACTCCATATTTGAAAAGAAAAAAATAGATTTTTATCGAAATGAACTAGCTTTGAACTAGAATTATAATTCTATTTATTTTTAAATAAATAAATTGGATTTGAAATGGTTTTGAAAATTACCAGAATTTCCAATAATTATATTGGAATGGATTTGAATCGAAATTGTCTTCGGAATATTTCGATGTTGGATTTCGTGATGATACAGATATTGTTATGGGAATTTGAAAGATATATATATATCGTTATTTCCAGTACGATATTTGTTGGTCGTAGAATTTGATATTGAATATAAGCTGATATATTTTCTATTCAGAGCCTTGTATTTAATGTCAAATGTGATTTGGGTTTGTCGTGAATGGTGTCTTCATTAACACTGTTCTTAAGCCCAGTTGAGAAAAAGATTAAATCTTTTTATTTAGATTTAATGAAGTGTACCAATTAAATAATATTTAATTGGAATTGAATAGTTATTGATTTTTGGGTTTATCGTGAACAGTGTTCTAAATAACACTTGTTCTTTAACCCGATAATTAATGGAACGTGATTTTGGGTTGTCGTGAACGGTATCTTCAATAATACTGTTCTTATACCCAAAGGAATATAGAAAATCAGAAACTAACTGGAGATTAGTTAAGTGAATGGTTTCTGGGGTATTGATCTGATGTTGGTTTCGGCCTTCGGGATTAATACTTAGAGAATTGCTCACTTGCTAATTTATGGTTAGGGACTGATTGAAATGGAATGTGATTTTGGGTTTATCGTGAACCGTGTTTTTAAATAACACTGATTCTTTAACCCAGTCAAAGATTAAAACTAAGTGGAGTTTTAATGAATCTTTAATTAGATTGAAAAGATCGAGAATGGAGTATCACCAGTTTTACTCCAGACGGTAGTTAAATCTTTAATTAGATTTGAACGTGAAATGGTAATTAAATTTACGATAACACCGTGGTGTTAGATATGAAGTATGACTAGTTTTACTTCATGGGATAAATAGGTTGGGATTGGGAAATAAAATAAATAATTACTTCGGTAAGGTTCGTTAATCCCGACTAGTTTGAATTGATATTCAAAAGGAGATTAAAGAATAAATTTAAAGGAATTTATCTTTGATAAAATTAATGGGAACTTTTCCCTGAGAAATGTGAAATTTAGAAACTAACTGTCGGTTAGCTAAGCAGAATGGTTTTCTGGATATTGATCTGATGTTGGTTTCGGCCTTCGGGGTTAATATTTGGGGAATTATTCTCTTGTTAATTTACAGTTAGTGACTGATGAATTGGAATGAGGCGTATATTATGTTTGTGTAACACTTGTTTATTATATACGCGAGTTATTCGGAAAGACCGGGTTTATCCCATTCTGAATAGCTGATACGACGATAAGTCGAAGATGAAGACGGTGGTTGAAGACCGGAGGTTTTCACGTCGTATGGGTGATTACTGATGATCTTGATTGGGATGTACACCCAAGAAGATGGAAACAGTTGGTGATCGTCCAGACGTACTTGGAGATCGATGGATATGCGGGGTACTAGGTGCCTCCGGTTTCGTTCAGACCCAGAATGGACTTGTAAATGGACTGTGTGTCTGACATCGGATTTCATTATGTGTGACTGATATCGGTTGCATAGAATGGTTTGCCTGTGTGGCGTGCTAAGATGCAAATGATCAAGGCTTCTGTTGAAAAGCAGAGTCTTGTGGTTGATGATCAAAGCACGGCCTTTGTGGCGTAGCTTTATGTAATGTTTACTTCGCGAGTTTCACACCCTGTATGAACCAGAAACGGGAGAGGACATCAGGGAGGGCATGCGTTTCCTTCTAGTTAGAAGTGGCGTCAGTGGTTTTACACGCCCTGATGAGTTTGACTTATGTGGTTGTTGTTGTTGCGAGGCGCCTCGGATTTATCGGTCATTCTCGAACTGATGGAGTCATTTAGTTGGCTCACCTACGCCCCATAGGGCGGGGAAACGCATGTTCAGGCATTTTAATCCACTCCGTGTTGACCGGCCCTGACGATCCAAGGGTCACTCGAGCTCTGATCCTAAGACACGGACTAGAGCGTCTCGAATCGGTAGAGGACTATCTTTTGCCTCGGTTCATACCATAAATGATAACCCAACTTCCAATACGTGACATTTGCGGTTTTGATTGTAGAGCCTAGTATGGCGACATTGTGGGATGGGGCGCTTATGCCGTCTATGATTGATACTTATGATTTGAAGTTGTTTTATACACTATGCACTTATAATAGTATCAAATGATCTGTTTTAAACGTATCAAGCATGCTTGGCTATTATAAGGTAAAAACCCTATCCTCCGGCTTGCGTTGCATTTTGTGATGGGACCTGGGTCTTATAATAGCTTCATTGTTCTTTATTTAGCATTGCGCTGTTGTTTTATGCACTGGTATTCTTGGGAGGAAACCCGTTCCGTGTTATACGGCGTGGTCCCTTGATTTACCTAACTTTAAAATAAAGATTAATAACTGTTTTAGTTCTCACACCAGTCCCATGACTGACCTGGAGTTTATTGTTTTAACCTAAACTCTGGGTGCCCTTATTTTGACATGGGCAGCTAGTAGTTTCAGTTTTGCAGATTTATATTCACAGGATCCTGGTTTACAGCTAGAACGATATCCGGAAAGCTTTGTATCCGTATATCTCCTTCAGTTGTGTATTGTATTATTTTCCGCTGCTATGTAATTTAAATCTCTGATATTTCTATGTAATATTCATTTATACTCTGTATATTCTTGTAATCTGATGAATTGTTGTAATATACAATGAAATGTTCTTCCGCCTGCGTTCCGTTGTGGCTTGTTCTCGAACTATCCGCGCTTTCCTCACCGGGGAAGTTACGGGTTTTTACACTTATGAAATGATATCTAGTACTCAAAATTTAATTTTAAATAATTGTATTTAATAATTACAATTGATAATTATAGTCGATATTTATATTTTATAATTACAGTTGATAATTTTATTTTATATTTCGAAAAAATAAAAAAAATTGAAATCATCTTGAATAAATTTGATATAAACAATAAAGTTTATAAAACCATTTATTGTTTAACACTAAATAACAAAAATTTATAAACTTTAAAATATTGAAAAAGTTCATTTAATAGTTTAATTTAAATTGTACCACTACAAGAAAACAACATTTTACACAAAGATATAACGATTATTCGATAAACTGTAGTGGAAAGATGGACACTTTTATAGCATTTCGCTTGTGAAAATGTTGTAGATGTCTGTCCAAACAAAAGTTTGAAATCAACTGTTGTAAAATAATGTATTTTTAGCCACATTCCAAAAACAGTTGCAATGCTATATTTTAAAAAACTATTTATTAGTATCGTGAAAATGCATAATTTTTCACCGACATTTATTTAGTGTTACCCTAATGTGCAACACAAGTAACATTTTCAGACCATTATAGAACTTCAACTGTTTACAACATTTAGAAGCGACTGTGAGTTCTAGGGTTTAGTAACACTCTCTTTGCATCATGCAATTGGATTATTTAATATAACAGTTGCGTGCCATTATAAAAACCTTTTATATGAAAAATATAATTTATTTAGCTCACAATAAATTTTTAATTTGTTCTAAAATACAATACTAACATAAAAATATCTAAGTTAACTCATTAACGGATTTGCATCTCCCAAAATATTATTAGTCTTTAAAAAAAGTAAACTGCAAAATGGAAAAAATAGGAGCTTTGAAAGCAACGATGTTTTTTTATTTTTTTATGAATATTAAATCGTATTATTTAGATATAAATATTTTTTTAAAAAAACACTACCAAAGAGATAAGTATACGAAAATGGAAATCTTTTTTTTTCTATCCTTATTTAATGAATTTTTTAGTATAAATTAAATTTTAAAATCAAACTGAATTTATCAAAGCTTAGTTTTTTTTATAAGGTGTTAATTATCAAAGCAAAAATATTTAAGCTAATCATTGAATCCTAAAAGTTAACAAAATTTTAATTAATCAAACCACTACGTAGTTAACTGTAATTTTGTTCATAGATTTACAAATTTTTGAATAATTTTTTCACGTCTATCGGTTTGAGTTATATTTCCCTGTTGTAAAAGTTACATCATATCTACGCCTTGTTCTTTTTCCAAACTGATAGTAGAAAATCCTTCATAAACTCATTAACCCCTTATCAATCTGCATCCTAATGCTATAAGAATCCTGCTCCGTTGGATTTTTAACCCAACTCATGATCTTTGTATCAATCTGCATCTTAATAGTCTAAGAATCCTGCTCCGTTGGATTTTTAACCTAACTCACGATCTTTGCCATCCGCTCGCATTAGAGAAAAATCCACCGACTATTCTCGCACAGCTATCGCCTCATTTTTTATTAACATTTATTTTCATCGAACCCTAATTCCTACTTACCCCCAATTCAATTTGATTCCGAAGTCAATTTGATTTCGCAATTCAAGCTAGTATCGGAACCAAAGGAGTAATCTAAAAGCGAAGATTTTTTTAATCAAGAGCGGCTTAATCTTCCTTTCTTCTCGCAGGTATTGATATTAATGTCATAATCCTTGTTTTCGATTTGTACAGTTGTTCTGAAATTAGCACTAAAAGTTTGTTTTTTTCATCAATCAACGAAGTTATATGATTAGATTAGGCAAAAAATTATTACAGTTACTTGAAATAAAGATTATCATAAAAGGCTCTTTAGACTTTTATAAAATTTGAATGCTACTAGCAATGCTTTGACCAAATATATGGTTTGCACATTTTTTGATGTCATGCTCGGATGAATGGCTATGTTGAAATGGCAAATTATTATATGATTAAATGCTTATAAAAATTATTACTGTTTTTTTAAATGCAGACGGATGTATTGACATGGCAAATGATGAAATCTTGTGCTCGCTTAAACTCATTCAGATTGGTTTAGTGTTGTAGTCAGGTATGGATGAGTATACTTGAATCTTTTTAATTTCTTATTTTTACACAATCCATGATCGCTAGAATGCGCTCTTGGAATGCTAATGGATAATGCTATTATATGCTAGCACATAGAAAATTTCTCGTCTAAGTTGTTTAGAGTGATACCATTGCTAATTACTTTTTTGACTGTTGTTGGTGAATTTATGATACAAGCTTGGAATATGGATTTTCTTAAAATTGTGGGCAAAATTTAGTGCCGATTAAGGGCCACAGTTATATTAATCTCATACTATAAGGTAGATCATAAAATAAATTAAGCATACATGCACAAAGCATATCAAAAATATAGTTTGATCATATATATATAACTTCCTGACCTATGACCGTGGCTGCTAATTCAATTTTAGTGCAGTTTAGGAACAGCATACCTTATTTCATATAAAAAATTCACTATTAGACCGAAAATTATACCATTATTTGAGTTATGCTTATACATTTTAAATTTTGTTTAACAAATATGTTCATTACATGCTAGTTCAAATTTACAGGATACCAATTTAACCAAAAAATAAGTAAACAAAATACATATAGAAAACTAAATAAATCTAACATAAAACAATTAGGAGAAATAAATTGTATGAGTATATCATTTGCTCACAAAACATAGTAGAGACAAGGGACATACCAGTGCTCCGGATCTGGCTGGAGTATTTGAGACCGATCTCAGAGAATCTCTTCTTTCTCCATGCTGCTTTACTCGATCAAAGTCATAGTAAGGCGATTGTTGAGAGTGACTCTCTGAAGATACGCCGTCTCTACTTGCCTTACGCTGAGGGTTTGACATAGGAGGATAACAGGATTGTACACATATATTAACATTCTTTTGCTTTGGATATTGTTCCTGCTCGAATGATGTTGGGCTCTGTTTAGGGTCATTTGGGTTGATTATTATCTTTCCTTCTATCTTCACTTTTCCAGCAACATTGAAGTAGTGGGTGTAGGGTTGATTCCCTTCACTTTCCCATTTTCCAAATTGCAGTACATGAGGTTTCTGTATATGGTTAAAATGTCCGTGTTTTGGTTTTGTGACATACATTTAGTTGTTTTTTTAAGCAATCAAATTAAATTTTGCTGAATTTGTAAAACTTATCAGACAAAGCCCAAACAAAGTTGATAACAGGTCTAAAAACCATTTATTCAGCATGGTCAGAAGGTCAAGAATATGCAAAATTTTATGTGTAAACCGTTTCTTCCAATCAAAATAACAAATGAAAGTATAAAAAACAAAGCATCCAACAATATACAAATTCTTCCAATCTGAACCAGAACACGTACATGAAAAGAGAAGCTTGTATTGAAATGTATACATCGAAAAACATGAAAACAGGGTATTACATGTCATTTGGATATCTGGAGTTCGGTTCAGGAGTTACAAAAGTAAGTTTTGTAAGCAGAAATAAAACTCGGTTTATAGACGGGGTAAGCTTTTGCATGCAAATGGATGGAACTCGTACTGGTTGATGGGACAGTCGGTTGAAGAGTTTGGCAAAGATAGAGTTCAAGCTATGTTTCAGGTTGCTACTAAAATGGGGTTGACTATCTGTAGAACTTGGGCTTTAAATAATGGAGTGTAACGACCCGCAAATCCATACTATCTGAGTTGACTAATAACACCACACGTCCAACCCAAATTGCACAGAAATACGACTCATTATTAGAAAGAAGTTAGAGGATGAGAAATAGAAAGAAAGAAATATTAGAATAAAAGAAAATGAAGATCACAAACTCACAGCGGAATGAATAAAATATATTATATAACATAACTTTTGAAATACAAATCAGTGACTGGATATACATACCATCATAAGAGCACAACAGTTATTCCTGGAACAGTTATAAACACCTGTTTCCAGATACAACATAGTACACAGCGGAAATATGATAATCTATAGCTAACTAGTGAAACCTCCTGCTTCCAGCTCTTCCAAGTGAATCTGTAAAATTCCGACTACTTGACTGCCCGTACACATTTGGGCACCAAAGAGTTTAGGGAAAAAAAACAAAATAAACTCTGGGTCAGTCATGGGACTGGAGTGAGTAAACTCAAATCGTTTGTTTAACTTTCAAAATCCTTTAGAAAGAAAAGATAATAGTAAGACCAGCCCACACATAAACATGGACGGTTTTTACCTTACTATAACCCAAAACATTTTTGATATCAAAATCCAGTGATATTATAATAGTGTCTAAATCAAATAAATAGAATCTAGCGGAACGCTTGCATCTCACGCTCCATATATAATATAAAATCAAAAACCGCAGAGCGCTTATTGGAGATTGGATTTCCAACATGACAAGGTATGGAACCACCTTCCAATAGTGTATCTCTAGAGAGGAAAACACTGGGTTCAACAAGAACATCTTGCAACCCGGCCCACACATGACCGACCACTCATTTCGCTTGAGTGTATCGAATGTATATCACCAACGGTTGGGATCAGCAACCATCTCCCGAATGGGACAACATTGAATAGAATAAGGAATTAAATTAATCTCTAGATAGGTGATTATACACCCTAATGGGAGCGACCCACATTGCCATGCTGCCTGCCCGATTTTTGTCATTTCCCGGTTGTTGAGGCCTGAGGCTACGATTACTTGCCCTTCATTGATAGCACGATCAGTTTGAATGTCACATTGTCAGATCCATTAATCACTACTTGATTTTCACAAATATTCTGTATGTTATGTTAAGGGAATAAATCCGTTGCAACCATACATATTTATACAGACCAACTCATGCGATCCTTGGAAATACTTTGTCAGACATTCGTCCATATATGTTCGTTCTGGGACTAAACGAAACCGAAGGCACAATTTCTGTTAATAGAAAAAAAATCCTTGCACTTCACTCCAGCTTCGAATATCTTCATATAATCTGATCCGCAACGCTACTGCCAATACAGAGTGGTTCACGGATAATAATCCAACCGGTCTCTCCATATTGACAACGATATTGGTAAACACTTCGATAGTCGGTTATTTAACTATCGAAGAAAAATAACATCCATTCATCCATAACATCAATCGATCACTGGGCCTTTAATTAATATTTCATTAATTTATTCACTTCCTCATTTCCCTATCAAATATTTGTTAACCAAATATTTCCAGAAATCTTATTGATCTCTTACGCTAGTTGGAAAAACATTTCCCTATAACACCTTCTTTTATTTTCTATACTTGGAAAATGTATTCTATTCGCAATTGAAAACATTTTTCAATCACTTATCTCTTTCCTGACTACTTTAATTATACTCAGGGAATATTTACTTTTATATTTCGAAAATTCCATCACTTGGGTTAAAACGAATGTTGTATAAAACATCGTTACAACAACCCAAAATATTTTATTCACTAACTCTTTTTCAAACACTTCTCTTCGAGACTGGATCTTGCTATTTATCAATTAAAAGTGAAATCAATCAAGTTGGTATAAAATTACCTCCCAGACCTTGACTGAAAACATCCTCAACTTCAAAATGGCAAAACCACTTACCTCGAATAAACACACTATAAACCCAAATTATTCATTTTTAAAACATGCATATGGTTCGGTTTATATTTGTAATTTATCGATTTCCCTTTTTGTTTACAATATTCTATTTTGAATTCGTTTCCTTATCGAATCCAATATATATCGGTACATTGATTTCTAACTATCAAAATTTCTTAAAAATATTCTAACTCCTTAATTTCCCGGAAAATTTCGCCATAACCTCCCTTGTACCGGGAGCATCGGGATATTTCAAATAGCCTCCCATGGCCCTTACCAATCCAAAAGAAAAAGAAAAAGAAAAAGCCAAGCGGCTTGCCGATACGGCGCATAAAATCTCATATATGAATTTAAACATGTACCTTTTTGTCGGGCACATAAATTAAAATCTTCATATACTCTATCCCATACCTGTCTAACACATGTTCACCTGTTTCAAAAACTCAATCCATTCGTTTGAATTCAGTTTTGCTCATTTATTCTTTAATTAGCTATTTTGCCTATTTCACTTCTTTGTATGAACATAACATGTTCAAACAAAATATTTAACTTGCTCATAACCAAATTGAATTTCAATTTCAATTCTAGTTTTCTTTTCAATTTCGAATATAAATTTTTAAATCAAATTCACTTATTCAAAGTCCAATACCAATTCAAAATCTCATTAAGTAATTACTATTCAAATTAGTTAATTCTATTCAATAATCAAAAATCTGATTTCTGTTTCAAAAATTCAATTCATTACTCCACTTGAGTTCACATATAATTTACAACTCAAATCTGAAAGTTTCTAAATAGAAATTTGGATTTTATTTGCTTAAAATATTTTAATTTATTTAAATAAACCGTTATGGTTTTTAAATGGTTCTGGCGCTGTTTTTCTGAAAATTTGATTTTGACATAACTCAAAATATATACGATGAAATTCAGAATTTTCTCCTCCATTAGAAAACTATTATCAAATCAGTCCTAACGTTTCTTGTTTCAAAGAATTCCGACTTCAATTGAGTTCTGTATACTCATTTGAAGTTCGAATCGCCAGTTTACGAACTGCAGTGCTGCGACGAGTTCGTTTTAATTATATTCATATATATAAACTTTTAAACTTCGTTAAAATGAATTCAACTCTATTTTAAATCTATTCGAATTCTAATATTCAAACTCCATTTCATTTCTGTTTGAATTCTAATATTCAAACTCCATTATTCTAAATTTCATTTGAATTATATATATTTAAATTCCATAGTTCAAAATTCCATTTGAATGCTATATTCGAATTCTTTAGTTTAAATTCCATTTGAATTCTTTTTGAACTCTACATTCAAATTCCCTATTTAATTCTCTTTGAATTCAAATTCCATATTTATTCTATTTGAATTTCAAATATTCAAACCCCAAATTTAATTCTGTTTGAAATTTCAAATATTCAAACTCCTTTTTAATTCTATAATTCAAATTCTATTTGAATCCTCTTATTCAAATTCCCTTATTCAAATTCTATTTTGAAATTCTATTTCAAGTTCTATTTAAATTTTCTTTACTAAATTCCATTTGAATTTCTATATTTAAATTCTACATTTGAATTTCTTTATTCGTTCTTAAACAAGTCTCAATTTCGATTTCTTTTGAAATCGATATTTCTACTTTTGGAAAATAGATTTCCCTTTTCAATCTCACACTTGTATTTCTATTTCTGAATTATCCAATGATAATTCTTTTTCACTTCATTTATAAACTTCGTTTATAAAAGAACTATTTATAAACTTTGTTTATAAAGGAACCACTTGTTTTATTTTTTCAAAACAAGTTTGTATTTCAAATCTATTTAAAAAAAATCAAATTCTATTTTTCTAAAATAGAATTTCCCTTTTAAATCTCAAATACCCCTTTCAGGGTATTTTTATAAATTAACACTTTGGCCCCGTGATATTTAAACATCAAACAACCAATTATTTATTTCTGGTTTTCTAACACATCATATATGACGGTATATATGCAAATAAATAAATAAACAGATAATATATTTTGGAGGAATCCAGTTGGATCCCTCCAACCTGTTTTTCCTGCATCCACAGACGTTAGTCAACAGAAATAATACCCATCCTGCTTCGAGGCAGAATATCGCGGTATAGAAAGGGGATCCACTTATATACGTGGAGCGTAGGGTCATCCGCTAATGATACTGCGGGCATCCGCTAATAATACTGCGGGAATCCAACCACCAAGCCAATATATATATAATAGTTACCCTAAATAACTAATATATTTAAACCAACCAAACAACATTCAAACAAGCAACAACAATTATTTTTAACTAATAAAAATAATTTTAAATAAAAGATGAGTGAGATTTACTCACCGGGGTTTTATCTGTTGACTATCCAATAAATTCCAATGTTGTCATGGTTAAGAATCGTCTCAAATAAATCTATTTGTACATACCATTAATTTTTAAATTTATCGATTAAAGGATTATTCAATTAAATTAACTACTACACTGAATAGATAAATAAATTATTAACTAAATAAATTATTTAATTACCTGAATCCATTTTTCTCTTTTCACTTTTTTTTCTTCTTTCCTTTTTTGATCTGCAAGCCAACCCTTCATTGTACACAACAGTGGGAACCGAACAATATTGTCCCGACTCCATTTCTTAAACAAGGCTCCTTACTAATATCACTATATCAGCGTCACCAAGTTATGCAGCTCCTTAACCTTAGCCTAAACCCAGTTCATCACACTTCACTCGCATTCTCTGTTTGTCAACAAATAGTACACCGAAATCCATCCCAAAAACCCTATTCATCATCAGCGAATTCAGACTTCCCCCAAACAAAAAATCAGACAGTACCAACCTGCTTTCACCGTTATCTTTCCCTGCGCGTACCCCTACCCTGTTCTACCAAACCCATCGCCTCCTTGATTCGACTGCTCAATCACATAGCGCGCAACCCTGATGTTCTCGCGATGATCTAAATCGTGATAGCAATTTCGTGTTCCCCCTCTTTATTTCGATTTCACCCCTCGTTGACGATCAGGGCCCCCCTCGCCTTTTGCTTGAGTGGCGATCCCCCTTCTCCTCGTCTTCCCCTTTTTTTTGAATTTGATTTCGATTTTACTGAAGTGGGAGGGCAGAAGGAATTTCGATTTTGGGTTGAACGATTTCAAAGGATCGAGGACGACTTAAAAGGAGAAATCCGATTTTCATTTGATTTTTATCTTTGTTTTGAAATGGATTGGAATGGGACGGCTTAGTTTTTATTTTTCTTTTTCAGAAGAATGAATTGAAAAGAGAGAGGGGCATCGCGATTTATAGAAGGAAGAGAATATTTCACTGTTAAGGGATGAAGGGTAGCCTAAGGTACAGCGAAATAAATTACGATTTGATTTCTATTTAATGTGATTTGATTTAAAAAGATTTTTAATTCTTTTTAAATAGATCTTGATTTGATTTCGATTTGATTTTGATCTTATCCACTGATCAAATAAATCGGGGTTCACAATTAAAAATCGTGAACCGCTATTTTAGCATACCGACTGTCGTTATAATGTTATAACGGTATTTTGAATTCAACTAAATAGATTATACAATTAAATTTGAACGTAAATACAAATAACCAAAATAAATTAATACAATATAATTTAAATTCAAAAACAAATAAATACTCCGATAATAAATTATTATTATCGCTTTTATATTCAATGAGAACTGGCACTGATCATCTGAATCATCTCGATTCAGTTTTTACTTCAATTTCAATATATTTTGTATTACGAAAATTTAATATATTCGATATTAAATCAAAACCGATTATTAAATCAATAGCTAAATATAAAATTCATTTATATTATCAATTCGATATTTAAAACCATATTAAATATTTAAAATAAACTATTTAAAAATCTGGGTCGTTACATTCTTCCCTCTTTAAAATAATTTCGCCCCTGAAATTGCTAAGGTAAGAAAAACGCTACAAACCCATTTACTTTCCGAGAATTTTCTTAGGTTGAAACTCAACTCTTCACATTTCAACAAATTTAATTCCACCAAAACTTTGGTTTTCTTTCATATGCATTCACATCCAATTCATATTTATTTCAATTTATTTCAAATTGATTCTAGTTAATTGATTCACTTCAATCCATTTAACTAGCTTAAGTTAAATTCCACTTCCAGAATCCAAATCCCAAGGTTTTCATTTCAAATCCTTTTGAAATCACTTAAACATGTACATATATTTATAACCCTTTCTAATTCAAAATAATTGAATTTTCCAACTAAATTTGTTTTCTTCCAAACAAATTCCCATCAAAAAATTTCTAAGGTTGCAATCCATCACTTAGAAATTCGAAAATGAACACTGATGATGTCGCGACCATCATCAGAATTATTTCCCAACCACCGAAGTGAGTTCAGTGCTTTATCACTTTCAAAATCCATCCAAATGATTTTGATTCAAAAATCCTTTCAAAACAAAGCTATATTATAAAATATTTTTCAAACTTCCTAGGAATTAAATTCTGAATTCTGGTTTGAATTCAAATTTAATTCATCTCATTTGTATATTTCATTCATATACAAATTCTATTTGGTTCTATATAACCATTTCATTTCTTATAATCTCATTTGATTATAATAATAACAACCAACACATCCATATATTATAATAATTTTAGAAAATTATTGCTTCTATATCAAAAATAGAATTTTGGGTAAAATTATTTCATTTACCCAATTTAAAACAATATCGTGTTGAATTTCTCTATTCAAGTGTTTAGAAACTCTTATCGACTTCGTGGCGTCCCACGATTCGATCAGAATTCATAACCCACTCAACAGACTAGCCAACACAATATAAAATAATTTTTATACCAAATAACAAATACGCTCTCTCGTATATATATATATACACTCAACTCATTCTAGGGTACTACTGACCCTATCTCTAATGAGCACAACACCACAGCCTAGGTATTCGCTCAACCTAAGCTCTGATACCAACTGTAACGACCCTCAAATCCGTACTATCTGAGTTGACTAATAACACCACACATCCAACCCAAAATACACAGAAATACGACTCATTATTAGAAAGAAGTTAGAGGATGAGAAATAGAAAGAAAGAAATATTAGAACAGAAGAAAATGAAGATCACAAACTCACAGCGGAACGAATAAAATATATTATATAACATAACTTTTGAAATACAAATCAGTGACTGGATATACATACCATCATCAGAGCACAACAGTTATTTCTGGAACAGTTATAAACACATGTTTCTAGATACAACATAGTACACAGCGGAAATATGATAATCTATAGTTAATTGGTGAAACCTCCTGCTTCCAGCTCTTCCAAGTGAATCTGTAAAATCCCGACTACTTGACTGTCCGTACAAATTTGGGCACCCAAGAGTTTAGGAAAACAAAACAAAATAAACTCTGGGTCAGTCATGGGACTGGTGTGAGTAAACTCAAATCGTTTTTTTAACTTTCAAAATCCTTTAGAAAGAAAAGATAATAGTAAGACCATCCCACACATAAACATGGACGGTTTTTACCTTACTATAACCCAAAACATTTTTGATATCAAAATCCAGTGATATTATAATAGTGTCTAAATCAAATAAATAGAATCTAGCGGAACGCTTGCATCTCACGCTCCATATATAATATAAAATCAGAAACCGCAGGATGCTTATTGGAGATTGGATTTCCAACATGACAAGGTATGGAACCACCTTCCGATAGTGTATATCTAGAGAGGAATACACTGGGTTCAACAAGAACAACTTACAACCCGGCACATACATGACCGACCACTCATTTCGCTTGAGTGTATCGAATGTATATCACCAACGGTTGGGATCAGCAACCATCTCCCGAATGGGACAGCATCGAATAGAATAAGGAATTAAATTAATCTCTAGATAGGTGATTATACACCCTAATGGGAGCGACCCACATAGCCATGCTGCCTGCCCGATTTTTGTCATTTCCCGGTTGTTGAGGCCTGAGGCTACGATTACTTTGCCTTCATTGATAGCACAATCGCTTTGAATGCCACATTGTCAGATCCATTAATCACTACTTGATTTGCACAAATATTCTGGATGTTATGTTAAGGGAATAAATCCATTGCAACCATATATATTTATACAGACCAACTCATGCGATCCTTGGAAATACTTTGTCAGACATTCGTCCATATATGTTCGTTCTGGGATTGAACGAAACCGAAGGCACAATTTCTGTTAATAGAAAAAAATCCTTGCACTTCACTCCATCTTCGATTATCTTCATTTAATCTGATCCGCAACACTACTGCCAATACAGAGTGGTTCACGGATAATAATCCAATCGGTCTCTCCATATTGACAACGATATTGGTAAACACTTCGATAGTCGATTATTTAACTATCGAAGAAAAACAACATCCATTCATCCATAACATCAATCAAATCACTGGGCCTTTAATTAATATTTCATTAATTTACTCACTTCCTCATTTCCCTATCAAATATTTGTTAACCAAATATTTCAAGAAATCTTATTGATCTCTTATGCTAGTTGGAAAAACATTTCCCTATAACACCTTCTTTTATTTTCTATAGTTAGAAAATATATTCTATTCGCAATTGAAAAAAAATTCAATCACTTATCTCTTTCTCGACTACTTTAATTATACTCATGGAATATTTACTTTTATGTTTCGAAAATTCCATCACTTGGGTTAAAACGAATGTTGTATAAAACATCGTTACAACAACCCAAAATATTTTATTCACTAACTATTTTTCAAACACTTCTCTTCGAGATTGGATCTTGCTATTTATCAATTAAAAATGAAATAAATCAAGTTGGGGTAAAATTACCTCTAAGACCTTGACTGAAAACATCCTCAACTTCAAAACGGCAAAACCACTTACCTCGAATAAACGCACTATAAAACCAAATTATTCATTTTTTAAACATGAATATGGTTCGCTTTATATTTCTAATTTATCGATTTCCCTTTATGTTTACAAAATTCTATTTTAAATTCGTTTCCTTATCGAATTCAATAAATATTGGTACATTGATTTCTAACTATCAAAATTTCTTAAAAATATTCTAACTCCTTAAATTCCCGGAAAATTTCGCCATAACCTCCCTTGCACCGGGAGCATCGGGATATTTCAAATAGCCTCCCATGGCCCTCACCAATCCAAAAGAAAAAGAAAAGGCCAAGCGGCTTGCCGATACGGCGCATAAAATCTCTTATATGAATTTAAACATGTACCTTTTTATCGGGAACATAAATTAAAATCTTCATATACTCTATCCTATACCTGTCTAACACATGTTCACCTGTTTCAAAACAATTCAACTCAATCCATTCGTTTGAATTCAGTTTCGCTCATTTATTCTTTAATTAGCTATTTTGCCTATTTCACTTCTTTGTTTGAATATAACATGTTCAAACAAAATATTTAACTTGCTCATAACCAAATTGAATTTCAATTTCAATTCTAGTTTTCTTTTCGATTTCGAATATAAATTTTTAAATCGAATTCACTTATTCAAAGCCCAATACCAATTCAAAATCTCATTAACTAATTACTATTCAAATTAGTTAATTCTATTCAATAATCAAAAATCTGATTTCTGTTTCAAAAATTCAATTCATTACTCCACTTGAGTTCACATATAATTTACAACTCAAATCTGAAAGTTTCTAAATAGAAATTTGGATTTTATTTTCTTAAAATCTTTTAATTTATTTAAATAAACCGTTATGGTTTTTAAATGGTTCTGGCGCTGTTTTTCTGAAAATTTGATTTTGACATAACTCAAAATATATACGATGAAATTCAGAATTTTCTCCTCCATTAGAAAACTATTATCAAATCGGTCCTAACGTTTCTTGTTTCAAAGAATTCCGACTTCAATTGAGTTCTGTATACTCAATTGAAGTTCGAATCGCCAATTTACGAATTGCAGTGCTGCGACGAGTTCGTTTTAATTATATTCATATATATAAACTTTTAAACTTCGTTAAAATGAATTCAACTCTATTTTAACTCTATTTGAATTCTAATATTCAAACTCCATTTCATTTCTGTTTGAATTCTAATATTCAAACTCCATTATTCTAAATTTCATTTGAATTATATGTATTTAAATTCCATAGTACAAAATCCCATTTGAATGCTATATTCAAATTCTTTAGTTTAAATTCCATTTGAATTCTTTTTGAACTCTATGTTCAAATTCCCTATTTAATTCTCTTTGAATTCAAATTCCATATTTATTCTATTTGAATTTCAAATATTCAAACCCCAAATTTAATTCTATTTGAAATTTCAAATATTCAAACTCTTTTTTAATTCTATTATTCAAATTCTATTTGAATCCTCTTATTCAAATTCTATTTCAAATTCCCTTATTCAAATTCTATTTTGAAATTCTATTTCAAGTTCTATTTAAATTTTCTTTATTAAATTCCATTTGAATTTCTATATTTAAATTCTACATTTGAATTTCTTTGTTCGTTCTTAAACAAGTCTTGATTTCGATTTCTTTTGAAATCGATATTTCTACTTTTGAAAATAGATTTCCCTTTTCAATCTCACACTTGTATTTCTATTTCTGAATTATCCAATGATAATTCTTTTTCACTTCATTTATAAATTTCGTTTATAAAAGAACTATTTATAAACTTTGTTTATAAAGGAACCACTTGTTTGATTTTTTCAAAACAAGTTTATATTTCAATTCTATTTAAAAAAAATCAAATTCTATTTTTTCTAAAATAGAATTTCCCTTTTAAATCTCAAATACCCCTTTCAGGGTATTTTTATAAATTAACACTTTAGTCCAGTGATATTTAAACATCAAACAACCAATTATTTATTTCAGGTTTTCTAACACATCATATATGACGGTATATATGCAAATAAATAAATAAACAGATAATATATTTTTGAGGAATCCGGTTGGATCCCTCCAACTTGTTTTTCCTGCATCCATAGACGTTAGTGAACAGAAATAATACCCATCCTGCTTCGAGGCAGGATATCGCGGTATAGAAAGGGGATCCACTTATATACGTGGAGCGTAGGGTCATCCGCTAATGATACAGCGGGCATCCGCTAATAATACTGCGGGAATCCAACCACCAAGCCAATATATATATATATAATAGTCACTCTAAATACCTAATATATTTAAACCAACCAAACAGCATTCAAACAAGCAAGAACAATTATTTTTAACTAATAAAAATAATTTTAAATAAAAGGTGAGTGAGATTTACTCACCGGGGTTTTATCTGTTGAATATCCAGTAAATTCCCATGTTGTCGTGGTTACGAATCATCTCGAGTAAATCTATTTGTACCTACCATTAATTTTTAAATTTATCGATTAAAGGATTATTCAATTTAATTAACTACTACACTGAATAGATAAATAAATTATTAACTAAATAAATTATTTAATTACCTAAATCCATTTTTCTCTTTTCACTTTTTTTCTTCTTTCCTTTTTTGATCTGCAAGCCAACCATTCATTGTACACAACAATGGGAACCGAAGAATACTATCCCGACTCCATTTCTTAGACAAGCCTCCTCATTGATATCACTATATCAGCGTCACCAAGTTATGCAGCTCCTTATCCTTCACCTAAACCCAGTTCATCACACTTCACTCGCACTCTCTGTTTGTCAACAAATAGTAGACCGAAATCCATCCCAAAAACCCTATTCATCATCAGCGAATTCAGACTTCCCCCAAACAAAAAATCAGACAGTACCAACCTGCTTTCACCGTTATCTTTCCCTGTGCGTGCCCCTACCCTGTTCTACCAAACCCATCGCCTCCTTGATTCGACTGCTCAATCACATAGCGCGCAACCCTGATGTTCTCGTGATGATCTAAATCGCGATAGCAATTTTGTGTTCCCCCTCTTTATTTCGATTTCACCCCTCGTTGACGATCAGGGCCCCCCTCGCCTTTTGCTTGAGCCGCGATCCCCCTTCTCCTCGTCTTCCCCTTTTTTTTTGAATTCTATTTCGATTTTACTGAAGTGAGAGGGCAGAAGGAATTTCGATTTTGGGTTGAACGATTTCAAAGGATCGAAGACGGCTTAAAAGGAGAAATCCGATTTTCATTTGATTTTTATCTTTGTTTTGAAATGGATTGGAATGGGACGGCTTGGTTTTTATTTTTCCTTTTCAGAAGAATGAATTGAAAAGAGAGAGGGGCATCGCTATTTATAGAAGGAAGAGAATATTTCACTGTTAAGGGATGTAGGGTAGCCTAAGGTACAGCGAAATAAATTACGATTTGATTTCTATTTAATATGATTTGATTTAAAAATATTTTTATTTCTTTTTAAATAAATCTTGATTTGATTTCGATTTGATTTTGATCTTATCCACTGATCAAATAAATCGGGGTTCACAATTAAAAATCGTGAACCGCTATTTTAGCGTACCGACCGTCGTTATAATGTTATAACGGTATTTTGAATTCAACGAAATAGATTATACAATTAAATTTGAACGTAAATATAAATAACCAAAATAAATTAATACAATATAATTTAAATTCAAAAACAAATAAATCCTTCGATAATAAATTATTATTATCGCTTTTATATTCAATCAGAACTTACACTGATCATCTGAATCATCTCGATTCAGTTTTAACTTCGATTTCAATATATTTTGTATTACGAAAATTTAATATATTCGATATTAAATCAAAACCGATTATTAAATCACTAGCTAAATATATAATTCATTTATATTATCAATTCGATATTTAAAACCATATTAAATATTTAAAATAAACTGTTCAAAAATCCGGGTCGTTACATGGAGCTTACAATGCTTTGCAGGTCTCTCTTAGTGAATTTGTTGAGAGAGTTTTCAAGGTTAGTAGTTGCTTTGCTTGGTTAGTTTAATGGATTGTAGTGTTGTGGATGTTATAATCAGTTTACTGCTTTATAAGCAGTTAATGATTTTTTTATTGCATCTAAAGTATTTTCTTATGAATCCACGGTTTCGAACGTCTTTTTCAAAATATGGTTGATAAATGTATGGTTTGTTGATTGAGTAAAAACTTACAAAATCCTCTTGTCTTGGTACATATCAATAAAAAAATATAGCTCATGAAAACTCACAACAATATTAATATAAACATAAAACTCATCTGATCCATGTATTGTACTTTGCTAATATTTTTTATACTTCAGTTATTCTGTGTATATAATAAGCTATTCAAATCTTTTACTATATAGCTCATGAAAATGATGGACAAAGTAATTAAACTTGCTAAGACAAGGGATGGAGGATAGAGGCGTTTATTTTAACAATATGTTTGCCTATGGTTTTGTGCTTTTATATCCATGTTATAGAACACGGCGTATGGCCAGAAGTACCATTAAAATTAAGTTGCATTGTAGCTGATAGTTTAAGAATAGAATGACATTTATTTATTTAATAAATCATATGGTCCCATGCTTTCCTATTGAAAATGTACAACTATTTATAATTCTTGCACCCTACTGACAAATTGAGCAGCAGCTTCAACTATAAAGGATTTCTAAGTAAAATTCTTATCGGATGTCTGAGAGTTGATTCAGTGTCAATTACATCATGGTAAATGATATTGTTTCCCCACTTTGAAGTGTACCTCGACGCATTTATTAACAAAAAATGCCAGGAACTCCGATGGCAAGTTAAACAACCTACCTCAAGTGTGCCCGCGTAGAGTATGTGCTCCCTATATGCATTTAATTGCTACTATTCAGTAATGCTATTGCAGCCCCCCCAAACCCCCACATACATATGCATGCATGTATCTGTACGTATGTGTATGTAATGCTTGGACTATCCAAGTATGACTTGAGTCCCAAAGCGACCCTTTGCATAGACATTCAGTGAATAAGCATTATAACAGTATTTTGGCTTTTAGGTAATATTCAGGTTTTTACTATATATTCGGCATCACAGGTGCTAGGCTCATGCTCTATCAAAAGTTTACTTGTCTAAGCTTTAGCTCTCAAATAAAAAAGCAGGAATTAGGTTGGTTTTGAAGTAGTGCGTGGAACATACTATTTATTTTTTTCTGTTGGTGGGTGATATCTCACACTGTCCTTGAAATGTGAATGAACACAACTTAACCTTATTTTAAATATGCAAATATATTTAAAATTTTGACATTAATATAACTGCTTTTGCAATAGGTTTATATGCGTTCTGTTAATAAATTATCGATATATTTTTGCAACCCATCGTTCTTTTGACTTTTTATTAAGTATATTGTTTCTTCTAAGTAAAATTCTTTACTTCTATGACTGTATGTATAACTAAAGAATTTTTGTTTTATAGGAAGATAGACATCTTTGATGCAAAAAGCAGGAACATACCACAACAAATTATGGATTTGGAATGCTAGAACTATATTTTGGTTTGTACTTTTTAGTATTGTTTATGAAATATTATGGATGTACTATATATTTTTGATGTAAGAATGTTTAGTATGTCTATTATGTAATGTTGAATATCAGATGAGTGATTAATATAATACATTGATTATGAGATGTGTGTTGATATTAACTGTGTTGTAGTTAAATTAGGATTGTGTATTGAATGGAACACAAGTTATATGTGTGTGTGTGTTTATATATATATATATATATAACAGAAGGGGAATAACAACGAATTACCAACAAAAGCAGGGAGGGTAAATTTACCCCAATTTAATTTTCGTCGCTAATCCCTTGGTAATTAGTAAGGATTTACCAACGCTTTTTATAAATAATATTTTATTATAAATTAATTATCCGTCGGTAAATAGTCGATATATAAATTAAAATTAAATTAAAAAATAAAATTTTATTTTTATTATAAAATTAGCAAAATGACGGAAAAATATCGGAAAATTCATGCTAAATTCCATCGCAAAATCGGACACAAAAACCGTCATGGTTTTTACCGACCACACCGTTATATAGGAAATCCGTCGCTAAGACCTGTTTAGCGACGGATTAGAAGCGGATTCTGCCGCTGCTATATGCAGTTTTTCTTGTAGTGTTCATCAAAACTCTAGTTTGGTTTTAATTCCAAAAATCATTACTTAATGATTATTCAACCTTTGGAAATTAATCTTGTCTTTACTTGGGTTAAAGAACCAATGTCATATAAAACACCGTTCGCGATAAACCCAAAATCATCTTCCATTTTATATGGAATCTTCACTGAAATCTGAACCATTTATAATCAATATAAGTTTCCATATCGGACTAATACTATAAGTGGAACAGCGGAGAATCCTTTCTAGATTCCACAAATAGTAAATGTCATCCTTAACAGAAGCTCACTTCGATTATTATGAATCGAATTCCATTCAACTCCAATTTAATTCAATAAACTGGAAAACTTCTCTAAATCTTAATCAAAAGGTTCATTTCATTCACAAATGGGTTCAAGAACAGTATTACTGAAAATACCATTCACGACAAACCCAAAAATTCCACTCTCCATTTAATTCTATATATTTGAAACTTCTAGTTATGTTAAAAACCATTCACAAAATTCCAGTTTATTATTTCTGAAAATCATTGGATTGTTATTCTAGTTATCAACTAGTTCATTCGGATAAAAATTATCTTTTCAAAGGTGGAATATTTCATCCAGAAATTTTCCAAATCATTTATAATGATTTTTCATAATTATTCATATGCTTAATAATTTTACCAAGGCCCTAGCTGTCGATTTCCAATATCGGCCTCCAAACTGCATCCAAAGCAAACTTTCCCAAAACTGATTTGGACATATTTTAACATCTAACATTTCAAATTTAAATATCATATATTCATTAGAAAGATCTTTTCGATATGAACCCAACAGTTCTGGTTTTAGGAGAATCCGACGGTCGAATCTCCAGTTATGTCCATTTCAAGTTAATGGTTGAAATTCGCTAACGGTCCTTGGGCGATACATTATATTCAAACCATTTGAATATATATAACATATATCGTCGATTTCTATTTAAAAATGTATTTTATAAAATGTTTATACATTCATTTTAAAACGATTTCACTTCCATTACCAATTAAAATTAAAATTGAACATCCTATTTTATTATGATCTCAAAAGGATAATATTTTCAAAATGTAATATTTTGAAATCCAATCTTCTCGTTATTCATACTAAAAACGAAGAAAATCGATATAGAAATCCATTCGAGTTAAAATAGCTTTTCTAGTTAACCCAGCTTCATAAAATTTATATTTTCATGTCCATCCAAAATCGAACATCAAAAACAACTTCTAATTCTCATTGAATATTATATTATAAAAATATTGATATTTATTCCGGATTAGAATAAAATTTCAACCAATATCCATACAATAAATTAATATGGATTACATTCATCATAAACACCCAATGATAGTTGCAAACAACTATCTACATCCAAAATGACATCCAGTGTGCATTTTATTTTTATATGAGCTTCAATCAAATAATTGACGCTCACATAA
>JASFAX010004079.1:0-40442 GCA_030737875.1 Allium sativum | reverse complement strand
TCTCCTGAATGAGAAAAAAACGTGAGTTTTTATTTTATTTGTTGATTTTATTTTCAGTTTAACATATGATAACTTTGTAATATGATAAAGTTAGGAGAAAAATTATGATTTTTGGTTAAGGGAAATAAAAACAAGATTTTTAGATTAGAAATTTGATTAGCAAAAGTTATGATTTTTAAATAAAGAAAGATTGGTTTTTTATTAAAGAAAAGATTTGTTTTTTCAAACAGGAAAAGATTTGGTTTTTAAAAATAGAAAAAGTATGATTTTTATTATCATGAAGGCATAATAAAAATATGATTTTTATCTATGTGAGGGGACGATAAAAATATGATTTTTATCTTTGAGGAGTAGCGATAAAGAAATATTAGATTTCTAAAATAAAAGGAATAGGTTATTAGAAATGAAAAGATTTGATTTTTAAGATTATAAAAATATTATTTTTGTACGATGGAGAATATAAAATTTTGATTTTTATATATGTAAGGAAGCGATAAAAAGATTATATTTTTATAAGTGAAAAGTTAGATCTTTTAAAAAAAAATTTGAAAGGCGAGATTTTTAGATATATATAAACATCATATTAAAAATGTGATTTTTAATATGAACAGCGTGAAAAAGATGGCATAGGAATTTCGGGCAAATCAAATCGATCAGAAATTCAGAATAGAATGGACGAGTGGATCCCAAAGGTGAGAACTTCTCACTTTTAATTTGTTTTCTAGTTGAAATATATACTAGGATGCAGACGGTGCGTAGCTGCACCCGACACCCGTTGTCCACAGACTATGGACGACTTGTTTGTTTGTTGTTTGTGGTGTGAATATTGATTGTGTGATGTGGAATGGAATAAAATATTTTATAGTTAAAAATATAATTTTTAACGTGTATATAAAATAAATATAAACAAATCGAATGGTTTGTTTATGTACACCCCTTTGACTGATATTGATTAGGACGATAAATTTTACACATTGCCCAACTGCACAAATAAAATTTTGCATTTGTTGATTTGAAACCCGACACGGGTGTTGGGATGATATTTGGCGTACACTAATCCCAATTATTTAGATGTATGTCGATCGATTGGTTAACAGACTATGTAAGCGTTAATTATTTATATTTAATGCTTATGCAGTTGTGTGGTTCACTCTGGATGATGGTTGATTATTTACCGTTGCTATTATATACATGTGTTGTATAGAATCCATATAAATAATATTATATGGTAATTGAGTGGGTCTCATTCCAATTTAGAAAATAAAAGAAAATTCATGTGTTGAATAAAAGAAAATTCATGTGTTGAATAAAATATATATTCATGTGTTGAATAAAAGAAAATTCATGTGTTGAATAAAATATATATTCATGTGTTGAATAAAAGAAAATTCATGTGTTGAAGAAAATATTCATTTGTTGAATAGAATAACGAAGTTATTGAAATATATATAGCCGTGTCGATTAGATTGACGCCATTTTGACATGAATGATATTTATATCGATTTTATTCATTTTTATAATGAATATCGAAAAGGAATTGATTTCAAAATATAATATTTTGAAAATACTATAATTTATATATCGATGATATGGAATATTCAATTTTGATTTGAAATTGAATATGAAGTTAAAATCGTTTTGAAAACGAATTTAAAATGATTTATAAAAATACATATTAAAAGGAAATCGACGAAATATATATTATATATATAATGGCCTGAATAGAACACGCCGCACTGCGGTAGTTCGTGAATTTCGACCATTGACTTCGAATGGACATTACGGGAGACCCGACCGTCGGATTCTCCTAAAACCGGAACCGTTGGGTTCGTAACGAAAATAGCTTTCTAACGAATATTTGAGATTTGAAATATAATGGTTGGATTTGGAATTATGTCCAAATCAAATTTGGAAAAGGTCGTTGTAAGTGCAGTTCGATGGCCGTTGATGAAAATCGACTGTACGGGCCTTGATAAAATTATTAAAAATATCAATAATTAGTGTAAAATCATAAGAAATGATTTGGAAAGAATTGGGATGAAAATTTCCATATTTGTAAAGATAAAAATAGATTTTTATCGAAATGAACTAGTTTTGAACTAGAATTATAATCCATTTATTTTTGAAATAAATAAATAGGATTTGAAAGGGTTTTAAAAGTAACCAGAACTAGAATTTCCAATAATTGAATTGGAATGGATTTAAATCGAAATTATCTTTGGAATATTTCGATGTTGGATTTCGTGATTATGCAGATATTGTTATGGAAATTTGAAAGATATATTTATATCGTTATTTCCAATACAATATTTGTTGGTCGTAGAATTTGATATTGAATATAAGCCGATATGTTTTCTATTCAGAGCCTTGTATTTAATATCAAATGGGATTTGGGTTTGTCGTGAATGGTGTCTTCATTAACACTATTCTTAAACCCAGTTGAGAAAAAGATTAAATCTTTTTATTTAGATTTAATGGAATGTGCCAATTATATGATATTTAATTGGAATTGAATTGGAATTGATTTTTGGGTTTATTGTTAACGGTGTTTTAAATAACACTCGTTCTTTAACCCGATAATTAATGAAATGTGAATTGGGTTTGTTGTGAACTGTTTTTTTAATGGCATTCGTTCTTTAACCCGATTTGCAGCGAAATGTGATTTGGAATTTATAAATCTTTTGTTAAGATTTAAAGGAGATTTTCCAAATTAAAGTTTTCCAATTTAATAAAATAAATTGGAATGGAATGGAATTCGATTTGGTGATAATCGAAGTGAGTTTCTGTGGATGAAGACTGCTGATATATATGGAATTTAAAAGGATTTTCCGTCATTCCATTTATATTATTAGTTAGATATGGAAGTTCATGTCGATTATATACATTGATCTGTTTTTCGTGAAAATTCAATTGTTAATGGAATGTGATTTTGGGTTTATAGTGAACCGTGTTTTAAATGACACTGGTTCTTTAACCCAGTTAAAGACAGAATATGATTTCCCAAGTTAAACAATCATTAATATTTATTTTTGGAAAGATTAAAACCAAGTGGAGTTTTAATGAATCTTTAATTAGATTGAAATGATCGAGAATGGAGTATCATCAGTTTTGCTCCAGGCGATAGTTAAATCTTTAATTATATTTGAACGTGAAATGGTAATTGAATTTACTGATAACACCGTGGTGTTAAATATGAAGTATGACCAATTTTACTTCATGGGATGAATAGGTTAGGGTTGGGAAATTTAATAAGTGATTACTTCGGTAGGTTCGCTAGTCCCGACTAGTTTGGATAAACCATAATTTGGTTTGAATTGATATTCAAAAGAAGATTAAAGAATAAATTTAAAGAATTTATCTTTGATAAAATTAATGGGAACCTTTCCCAAAGTGTAAGAATATTTGAATAAAAGAATATTCTGAATTGGAATGAGGCGTATGTTGTGTTTGTGTAACACTTGTTTATTATATACGCGAGTTATTCGGAAAGACCGGGTTTATACCATTCTGATTAACTGATTCGACGATGTGTCGAGGATGAAGATGGTGGTCGAAGACCGGAGATCTTCAACAACGTTTCGATAATTACTGATGATTTTGATTGGGCTGTACACCCAAGAGGAAGGAATCAGTTAGTGATCGTCCAGACGTATTTGGAGATCGATGGATATGCGAGGTACAAGGTGCCTCCGGTTTCATTCAGACCCAGAACAGACTTGTAAATGGACTGTGTGTCTGACATTGGATAACATTCTTTGTGATTGATGGATATCGGTTGCATTGAGTGGTTTGCCTGTATGGCATGCTAAGATGCAAATGATCAAGGCTTTTGTTGAAAAGCAAAGTCTTGTGGTTGATGATCAAAGCACCGCTTATGTGACATAACTTTGTGTAGCGTTAATTCGCAAGCCTCACACCCCGGTTGTGAACCAGAAACGGGAGAGGACCTCAAGGAGGACATGCGTTTCCTTCTAGATAGGGTGGTGTCAGTGACCTACTAGCCCTGACATTTATATTATTTTCACCTGTGTGGTTGTTGGATTGCGAGGCGCCTCGGATATATCGGTGACTATGTGGGGCCGATGGAGTCATTTGGCTCATTGACGCCTCGAAGCGCGGGGAAACGCAGTGTTCAGGCATTTCAATCCACATCGGTGGACCGGCGCTGACTATCCAAGGGCCCACCTGAGTCTGGGTCCTGAGGGGCGGGCTAGAGCGTCTCGAATTCGGTGAGGACGATCCCTTGCCTCGGTTCACAGATGGAAATCCAACTTCCAAATACGACATTTGCGGTTTTGATTGTAGAGCCTAGTATTGGCGACGTGATATATGGTACCCATGCCATCTAGGATTGATACATTTATATTTGAAGTTGTTTTATACACTATGCACTTATAATAGTATCAAATGATTTGTTTTTAACCTACCAAGCATGTTTGGCTATTATAAGGGAAAACCCTATCCTCCGGCTTGTGTTGCATTATGTAATGGGACCTGGGCCTTTTAATTGCTTCATTTTTCCAAAAAGCATTGCTCTGTTTTGTTATATGCACTGGTATTCTTGGGAGGAAACCCGTTCCGTGTTATATGGCGTGGTCCCTTGATATATCTAATTTAAAGTAAAGTTTTAAATAACTGTTTTAGTTCTCACACCGGTCACATGACTGACCTAGAGTTTATTGTTTTAACCTGAACTCTGGGTGCCCTTATTTTCGACACGGGCAGCTAGTAGTTTTGGTTTTGTAGATTTATATTCACAGGATCCTGAGTTACAGCTAAAGCGGTATTAGAAAAGCTCTGTATTCGTGTATCTGTTTTCAGTTGTGCTTTGTATTGTTTTTGCGCCGCGATGTACTTAAATGTAATTTAAATCTCTGATATTTTCTGTGTAATATTTATTCATACTCTGTAATATTCTTGTATTCTGATGGAATTATTGTAATAAGCAATGAAATGTTCTTCTGTTTGTGTTCTGATGTTGCTTGTCCTCAATTCAATCCGTGCTTTCCTTCACGGGGAAGTTCAGGTCGTCTCATTTTGGTATCAGAGCTTTGGTTTACAAAGCTCGAGAACAAGACATATTAGAACCAAACGAAAGAATTCATCAGAGATTGGATTAGTAATATCCAATGAGAATGACTCGTTAGAGATGGGATCAGTAGTATCCTAGAACGAGTGTGAAGAGTATATTTTTAAAATGAAAACGAATTTTGTTTTGAAAATTTAAATCAATTATACGTATTTGATTATTTATTTATATTGATTTGAACAATCAAGTATATAGAGATTTTAATATACGTCTGATCCACGTGTATTGAAGCCTCAAATATATTTGATAGATACAGAATCACACTCTAATCGCCCGTAGATGTTATGATGGTGGTTCTAAACATCATCAGAATTTATATTCGAGTTTCGAAAGTGGGCTATTTATATATTTCCAATAGACTGGTGTGAGAACCAAAATTAGATAGGGCCCATTATTGTGATTTGGCACCAAAAACGTGATTTTTGACTATATATCAAAATTATGAATTTGAAATGATAATCAACTAATTGATTGCTGATTGTGTTGTTTGATTATTGTTTTGATTAATTAAAATTTGAACCATATGACCAAATTGATCAAATATTGAACTGAATTGAAAATTGTTTGAAATTGCATGCATATACATGTACTTACATTGAACAGGTCATAGCAAGGAGGCTAGAGCAGAGAAATAAAATTGTTTGCCCGACAAATAGGTACATGTTTATTGTATTTCTTGGGATTTTTGATGATTTTATGAGCCGATTGGCTATCCGTTTGGCTATTTCTTTTTCTTTTTGGATTGGAGAGGCCTGTATGGCAATTTTGGGATTTTCCCAGTGCTCCCGTGCAGGGGAGGTTATGGCGAAATTTTTCGAAAATTTAGGGTGTTAGCCAAATTTTTGAAAAACTTGAAAAGTTCTTAGAAACTGAAAAGTTGAAGAACTTAAGCCGTAATGAAAATAATGAAAGTTGAGTTGATTTGTAAAACAACTTCCAACTTCGTTCCTTTTCGGGGACGAAAAGTTTTAAGTGGGGGAGATTGTAATAACCCAGAAATCTGAGCCAATTTAAAATTTTTATTTTGGCAATTTTGATGAATTTTGAATATTTAAAATGAATTATTTTAAATAATAACGACGAGAAATTTATTTTGAATTGAATTCGAACGTATATATTTATTTGAATCGTCGTTAGATTATAAATAATTATTTATAATTATAAAAGGAATTGAAAATGGTGTGGTAGTTTGAAAATTCGATTTCAAATTTCAAATGAATGTACAAGATTCAAAATAAACCGGATTTTGGAGAAACAAAAAATATTTGAATCTATTTGAAAATATCTTTCCAATGAATCCGAAAATTTGAAATTTCATAGCGGGAATAAAAAGTTTTGTCCAGTTGAAAATTCAGAATAGTCGCTATGGAAATATAGCCCTTAAAAATAGCAATTTTGCAAATGACCTTCGTTTTCGACAAAACCACTTTTGTTGGATCCGGAACGTCAAATTATTGCTAAATTCAAATTTGCATAATTTTTTTGAATCAATATGTGAGCGTGGCGAAGTTAAACGTGTTTTAACAGTTTCAATTGAATTCAATCGACCAGAAATGACCATATTTCAAACGGTCTCAGAATTTGACGAAATTAGTTTTGTTAGGACCGTATCGTCCATACGAAGCTAGAAATAATTTTTCTGGAATTTTTAGAGTCAGTTTATGGTCCCGGTAAATTGAAAAGTATGTTTAAAATAGAATATATAGATTTAAATTTTGATTTAAATGAAAACTGATCGAAACGATAGAATTGGCTTACTAGACATATCCCATTGTGTTCGGAATGAGGGTAATTAGCTAGGGGTGACAGTCGTTGGGTTTGATTTAGAGCTCGAATGGAGAAAAAAAGTAACTTCATGGAATGTAATATAATAAAATAAATTATTAAATCAAAGTCAACCCCTTCTTTCTCTCACCCCCTCATTTCACGCTTCAGTTCAAAATCGAAAAAGGGGAAAACCACATGAACCCTAGCCCGCCGCCACCATCGACAATCGCGCTCCCCTCCCCTCTCTTCATCGCAACGCCGGAGACCTCCCCACCATCCTCCATGTCGTCGCTGGTGGCCTCTCTCCCTCCCGCTCCTCTCTTCTCCAATCCAGTCAAACCCCAGCACCCAAACACAAACACCGCACCTTGTAGGGCACACCGCCGCGGCCGGAGCATAAACCCCCCTCACATGCGCCCCCTTCTGGCCTACCATCGCTAATCAGCAAACCCCCTCTCACTTACACCGATCGAAGCTACCCTAACTCTCATGAAAACCACCGTCAACGAGATCCATAACCCCGACGCACCTAACCGATCCTCCTCCAGCTGTAAAGCCACTCTCCTGAATGAGAAAAAAAAACATGAGTTTTTATTTTATTTATTGATTTTATTTTTAGTTTAACATATGATAACTTTGTAATATGATAAAGTTAGGAGAAAAATTATGATTTTTGGTTAAGGGAAATAAAAACATGATTTTTAGATTAGAAATTTGATAAGAAAAAGTTATGATTTTAAAATAAAGAAAGATTGGATTTTTTTATTAAAGAAAAGATTTGGTTTTTCAAATAGGAAAAGATGGTATGATTTTATTATCATAAAGTCGTAATAAAAATATGATTTTCATCTATGTGAGGGGACGATAAAAATATTATTTTTATCTTTGAGGAGTAGCGATAAAGAAAGATTAGATTTCTAAAATAAAAGACTAGGTTATTAGAAATGAAAAGATTTGATTTTTAAGATTATAAAAATATGATTTTTATATGATGGAGAATATAAAAATTTGATTTTTATATAAAAATATGATTTTTATATATGTAAGGAAGCGATAAAAAGATTATATTTTTATAAATGAAAAGTTAGATCTTTTAAAAAAAAATTAAAAGACGAGATTTTTAGAAATATATAAACATCATATTAAAAATGTGATTTTTAATATGAACAGCGTGAAAAGGATGGCGTAGGAATTTCAGGCAAATCAAATCGATCAGAAATTCAGAATAGAATGGAGGAGTGGATCCCAAAGGTGAGAACTTCTCACTTTTAATTTGCTTTCTAGTTGAAATATATACTAGGATGCAGAAGGTGCTTAGCAGCACCCGACACCCATTGTCCACAGACCATTGACGACTTATCTGTTTGTTGTTTGTGGTGTGAATATTGATTGTATGATGTGGGATGGAATAAGATATTTTATAATTAAAAATATAATTTTTAACGTGCATATAAAATAAATATAAACAAATCGGACAGTTTGTTTATGTAAACCCCTTTGACTGATATCGACTGGGACGATAAATTTTACATATCGCCCAGCTGCACAAATAAAAATTTGTGTTTGTTGATTTGAAACCCGACACGGGTGTTGGGATGATATTTGGCGTACATTAATCCCAATTATTTAGATGTATGTCGATCGATTGGTTAACAGACTGTGTAAGCATTAATTATTTATATTTAATGCTTATGCAGTTGTGTGGTGCACTCTGGATGATGGTTGATTATTTATCGTTGCTATTATATACATGTGTTGTATAGAATCCATATAAATAATATTATATGGTAATTGAGTGGGTCTCATTCCAATTTAGATAATAAAAGAAAATTCATGTGTTGAATAAAAGAAAATTCATGTGTTGAATAAAATATATATTCATGTGATGAATAAAAGAAAATTCATGTGTTGAATAAAACATATATTCATGTGTTGAATAAAAGAAAATTCATGTATTGAATAAAAAATATATTTATGTGTTGAATAAAATATATATTCATGTGTTGAATAAAAGAAAATTCATGTGTTGAAGAAAATATTCATTTGTTGAATAGAATAACGAAGTTATTGAAATATATATAGCCATGTGGATTAGATTGACGCCATTTTGACGTGAATGATATTTATATCGATTTTATTCATTTTATAATGAATATCGAAAAGGAAATGATTTCAAAATATAATATTTGGAAAATACTATAATTTATATATCGATGATATGGAATATTCAATTTTGATTTGAAATTGAATATGAAGTTGAAATCGTTTTGAAAATGAATTTAAAACGATTTATAAAATACATTTTAAAAGGAAATCGATGAAATATATGTAATATATATATATATATATATATTATATATATACGTATATATATATATATATATATATATATATATATATATATATATATACACACACACATATAATGGCCTGAATAGAATGCGCTGCACTGCGGCAGTTCGCGAATTTCGACCATTGACTTCGAACGGACATTACGGGAGATCCGACCGTCGGATTCTCCTAAAACCGGAACCGTTGGGTTCGTATCGAAAAGTGTTTTCTAACGAATATTAGAGAATTGAAATATAACAATTGGATTTGGAATTATGTCCAAATCAAATTTGGAAAAGGTCGTTGTAAGTGCAGTTCGATGGCCGTTGATGGAAATCGACTGTACGGGCCTTGATAAAATTATTAAAAATATCAATAATCAGTGTAAAATCATAAGAAATGATTTGGAAAGAATTAGAATGAAAATTTCCATATTTGTAAAGATAAAAATAGATTTTTATCGAAATGAACTAGTTTTGAACTAGAATTATAATCCATTTATTTTTGAAATAAATAAATAGGATTTGAAAGGGTTTTAAAAGTAACCAAAATTTCCAATTGAATTGGAATGAATTTGAATCGAAATTGTCTTTGGAATATTTCGATGTTAGATTTCGTGATTATACAGATATTGTTATGGAAATTTGAAAGATATATTTATATCGTTATTTCCAATACAATATTTATTGGTCATAGAATTTGATATCCAATATAAGCCGATATATTTTCTATTTAGAGCCTTGTATTTAATATCAAATGGAATTTGGGTTTTGTCATGAATGGTATCTTCACTAACACTGTTCTTAAACCCAGTTGAGAAAAAGATTAAATCTTTTTATTTAGATTTAACGAAATGTGCCAGTTAAATGATATTTAATTGGAATTGAATTCGAATTGAATTGGAATTGATTTTTGGGTTTTTCGTGAACGGTGTTTTAAATAACACTCGTTCTTTAACCCGATAATTAATGAAATGTGAATTGGGCTTGTTGTGAACTGTGTTTTTAACGACATTCGTTCTTTAACCCGATTTGCAGTGAAATGTGATTTGGAATTTATAAATCTTTTGTTAAGATTTAAAGGAGATTTTCCAAAGTAAAGTTTTCCAATTAAATAAAATAAATTGGAATGGAATGGAATTCGATTTGGTGATAATCGAAGTGAGTTTCTGTGGAGGAAGACTGCTAATATATATGGAATTTAAAAGGCTTTTCCGTTATTCCATTTATATTATTAGTTAGATATGGAAGTTCATATCGATTATATACATTGATCTGTTTTCCGTGAAAATTCCATTGTTTATGGAATGTGATTTTGGGTTTATAGTGAAACGTGTTTTAAATGACACTGGTTCTTTAAACCAGTTAAAGACAGAATATGATTTCCCAAGTTAAACAATCATTAATATTGATTTTTAGGAAGATTAAAACCAAGTGGAATTTTAATGAATCTTTAATTAGATTGAAATGATCGAGAATGGAGTATCACCTGTTTTGCTCCTGGCGATAGTTAAATCTTTAATTAGATTTGAACGTGAAATGGTAATTGAATTTACCGATAACACTGTGGGGTTAGGTATGAAGTATGACCTGTTTTACTTCATGGGATGAATAGGTTGGGGTTGGGAAATTTAACAAGTGATTACTTCGGTACGGTTCGCTAATCCCGACAAGTTTGGATAAACCATAATTTGGTTTGTATTGATATTCAAAATAAGATTAAAGAATAAATTTAAAGAACTTATCTTTGATAAAATTAATGGGAACCTTTCCCAAAGTGTAAGAATATTTGAATAAAAGAATATTATGAATTGGAAGGAGGCATATGTTGTGTTTGTGTAACACTTGTTTATTATATACGCGAGTTATTCAGAAAGACCGGGTTTATCCCATTCTGATTAACAGATTCGACGATGTGTCGAGGTTGAAGACGGTGGTCGAAGACCGGAGGTCTTCAACATCGTTTGGATAATTACTGATGATCTTGATTGTGGCACACCCAAGAGGAGGGAATCAATTGGTGATAGTCCAGATATACTTGGAGATCGATGGATATGCGAGGTACAAGGTGCCTTCGGTTTTGTTCAGACCCAAAACGGACTAGTAAATGGACTGTGTGTCTGACATTGGATATCATTCTGTGTGATTGATGGATATCGGTTGCATGGAGTGGTTTTCCTGTGTGGCATGCTAAAATGCAAATGATTAAGGCATTTGTTGAAAAGCCAAGTCTTGTGGTTGATGATCAAAGCATCGCTTGTGTGGCATAGCTTTGTGTAGCATTAATTCGCAAGCCTCACGCCCCGGTTGTGAACCAGAAATGGGAGAGGACCTCAGGGAGGACATGCGTTTCCTTCTATCTAGGGTGGTGTCAGTGACCTACCAGCCCTGACATTTATATTATATTCACCTGTGTGGTTGTTGGATTGCGAGGCGCCTCGGATATATCGTTGACTATGTGGAGCCGATGGAGTCATTCGGCTCATTGACACCCCGAAGGGCGGGGAAACGCAGTGTTCAGGCATTTAATCTACATCGGTGGACCGGCCCTGACAATCCAAGGGCCCACCTGAGTATGGGTCCTGAGGGGCAGGCTAGAGCGTCTCAAATTCGGTGAGGACGATCCCTTGCCTCGGTTCACAGATGGAAATCCAACTTCCAAATACGACATTTGCGGTTTTGATTGTAGAGCCTAGTATTGGCGACATAATATATGGTACCCATGCCATCTAGGATTGATACATTTATATTTGAAGTTGTTTTATACGCTATGCACTTATAATAGTATCAAATGACTTATTTTTAACGTACCAAGCATGTTTGGCTATTATAAGGGAAACCCTATCCTCCGGCTTATGTTGCATTGTATGATGGGACCTGCATCTTATAATAGCTTCATTTTTCCAAAAAGCATTGCGCTGTTTTGTTATATGCACTGGTAGTCTTGGGAGGAAACCCGTTCCATGTTATACGGCGTGGTCCCATGATATATCTGATTTAAAGTAAAGTTTTAAATAACTGTTTTAGTTCTCACACCAGTCACATGACTAACCTGGAGTTTATTGTTTTAACCTAAACTCTGGGTGCCCTTATTTTCAAGACGTGCTGCTAGTAGTTTTGGTTTTGCAGATTTATATTCACAGGATCCTGATTTACAGCTGAAGCGGTATTCGGAAAGCTATGTATCCGTGTATCTGTTTTCAGTTGTGCTTTGTATTGTTTTTCCGCTGCGATGTACTTAAATGTAGTTTAAATCTCTGATATTTTCTACGTAATATTTATTCATACTCTGTAATATTCTTGTATTCTAACGGAATTGTTGTAATAAGAAATGAAATGTTCTTCTGTTTTTGTTCTGATGTGGCTTGTCCTTAATTCAATCCAAGCTTTCCTTCACAGGGAAGTACGGGTCTTCTCAGCCGTTGCCTTGAAATCCGGTACCCCCTCACTCCGTTCAACTACAACTCTATCAACACACAGACTTGGAACTGCGTGTCCCAATCTTCATGCATATATACTCACACGAGTACCTTCTCATTCTTCGAACAAATACACCTTACCCATCTACACAGTCTTCTGCTTCAACTACTCATCACATGCACTGCACACGTTCGCGTTGGATCTATCCTCACACCATTCAAACATCGTATACTCTGCGTTCACAACCGCCCTTTTCTTTTCCCTCGTATTTAGGACTTTGTTTTCATTTTTATGAAAGCCATTACAAACTCTCTGTTTTTTACATTTATTTTCTGAAACAAACATGTAGTAGTCTGCAAGTATTTATAGACTTCAATTCCTTTGTTGCCAAGGAATAGGGATATAGGATAGGATTAGTTATTAAATACGGTATGGAGTCATTAAATCCTAGCATGATGGTATAGGAAACAGTACAGCATGGGTTTTTCTTTCAAATTTTCCTTAAGCAGGAAGTAATAGGGTAACTAGTGTCTGTTTGCATTCACATATTTTGATTGGCTCGTTCGTAGTACATAGGGTAAAAAGTTTGTGTCTAGGTCTGCTGTTACTTGAGTGATGTGCAGTTTTTCAGTGAAGGACAATGTATATATTTTTATAAGCTATTCCTTGCTTGCTAAGTGACAGAGGAAATATTTTAATAGATGTGTTTATGATTTTTTCGTGGAATAGATATAATGTTGGGTTTTGATTTCGAAAACGAAGTTATACGGTTTCTGTTACACCGAATTTCATTGTGTTACAGATCGCTATAAACAGAAATAAAAACATAGTCGTGCCCAGCGAGGTGCCACGATCCAAAAAATATAATAATATCGGTAGGTTAACCCATATTGTGAAATCCCAAAAATGCTGTCACAGGGTGCAAAACACTCCAAATAAAAAGTTGCTTATTTTACGAATTAAAAATTATAGTAAAATTCTAAAAATTAAATTATAACTATGTCTCAAAAGAATCTTGTCCAAATTCGAATCCGGTATTTAAATATATTTAAATAACCGTTATGGCCAAAAACGAATATGCCGTTACTTTTCTGAATATTTAATTTGGACATAACTTACAACATATAATCCAAAATTTCAATTTTTCACTTCCATTTGAAAAATATGGTTCAAAGGATTCGACTGTTTCTTATTTCGAAGAAATCCGACTTATAACGAATCCTATACAATCATTTGAAGTTCAGAGCGTTAATTTACAAACTACCGCGATATTGCGGGCTTGATTATATTTAATATAATTAATACGTTCCAAGGTCGTTTAAATAATATATTCGTTATTATAATTCAATTCTGAACTGAATTAGATTTGTTAAATTATCCAAATTCATATTATACTGTAATTTAACCATTTCCGACTATTTCAGAAATTAAATATATCACTTCACGATTTATATTTATTAAATAATCAAAATTATTTAATTCAAATCATTTAAAATTATCAAACCAATATAATAAATTAATTATTATATTGCTAAAATTCTGGGATGTTACATACCTTCCCCCTTAAAAGAATTTCATCCCCGAAATTACTAAGGTTGAAAAAAATGCTATGATCTCTATTATAACCGGGTAAAAATCTTTTATTTAATTTTCGAAATTTAGTTTCAACTGAATTGATTAATTCCAATTAAAATATTTATTTCTTCTTATTATCGACTATTTTCGAAAATTCTGAAAATTTCCTAATAGCTTAAATTTTCAGAGAATTTCGCCAGCATCTCCTCTGCATGGCTCATTCGGTACTACTACAACTTGCCTCTCTAGGCATTTTCCAATCCAAAAGAAAATCTAACAGCCAAATGGATTGCCAAAAAAATCTCATACTCGTATAAATTATGAACATGTACCTTTTTGCCGGGCATTCAACTCTATCACTTTCATCTTCTATCCATTCAGCATATACCATTTTATTTCCACTTGATTTCCATTCAAATTATCCTCGAACCACATCATCCACTTATAACTCCATTTAAATTCCAATTCCAAACTCAATTCCATCTCTTAACTCATCAATTCGATTCCATTCCAGATTACCTCTAATCCAAACCAATTATATTTAACTTAGTTAAATTTTCTATTTATTTACTTCATAAGTAAATTTTAAATTCCAAAATTCAAAATACAGGGTTTTATTTCAAATCAGTTTGAAATCTATATAATAGCAATTCAAAACATTTGGATTCACGAACAACTTATTTTCTTAAAACAATTCAAAACAAAATCTCTGGTAGTAATTCGTCACTTAGAAACTCGAAAATGAACACTAATGATGTCGCGACGGTATTATTTTCCAGCCGCCGTAGTGAGTTCAATACTATATTTCGTACAAACTCATTTTTAAACACTTCATTTTGAAATTACATCAAAATATCTTTTACCATACTCGGAATTTTTTTTCAAATCTCCCAGGATTTTTAAATTCCCTTATATTAATCCAAATTTATTTACTTTCCATGTTTCTAGAGTTTTATTTCAATTCTGGTTTTATATTCAGATTTAGTTCATCTGATTTTGCATATTATACTTATATCATATTCCGATTGGTTATTTATATAACCAACTCAATCGATCATAATAATGATCAACACATCCAATATATATAATAATGATTCCAATATATTTTACTTCTTTTTATATTAGAATATATTTTGGGTAAAATTATTTCACTTACCCAGCTTTTTTAAAACAATACTATGTCGAATTTCTCTATCCAAGTGTTTATAAATCCCTATTGACCCCGTCAGCTAAACACGTCGATCTCAAATTTATATACCACTTAACAGATCAATCAACACAATATAAATCAGTTTTTATACTAATTTACAAATAAGCGCTCATATACATATACACTCAAACTCAATCTAGAGTATTACTAACTCCATCTCTATTGAGTTACGCCACAAAGCCAAGGTAATCACTTAACCTTCAGCCCTGATACCGACTGTAAAGCCCCATAAATCCGTACCACTTTGAGCTGACTAATATCCTACACATTCAACTCAAAGTGCACGAAAATACAGATCGTTAATAGAAAGAAGTTAGAGGGTGAGAAAGATAAGATAGAACTAATAGAATAGAAGAGTAAGAAGAACACAACTGAACATAATCAGAGTAAACACGAATCTCACAGTGGAACAAATAAATTGTATTATAACATAACTTTGAAATAAAAATCTAAATTTGCACTTACATATCATATCAGAGTATAACTCATATACATCACAGCGGAAATAATCTCTAAATAACTAGCGGTGGAGCCTCCTGCTTCGAGCTCCTCCAAGCGAATCTGCAAAATCCTAAAACACTTGACTGCCCATACAAATTTGGACACCCAAGAGTTTAGGTAAAACACAAACAAATAAACTCTGGGTTAGTCATGGGACTGGTGTGAGTAAACTCCAACCACATCGTTTAACTTTGAAAATCCTTTTTAAAACAAAAGGATGATAGTAAGACCAGCCCACACATAAACATGGACGGTTTCTACCTTACAATAACCCAACATATTTTAATATTATAATCCTGTGATATTATAATAATGTCTAATCAAATAAATATCCAAATAGCAGAACCTTGCATCTCACGCTCCACATATATATAGTATAAAATCATAAACCGCGGGGCGCTTATTGGAGAATTTGATCTCAATAGACAAGGTATGGTAACACCTTTCGATCAGTATACTCTAGAGGGTATACACCTGGGTTCAACAAGAACATCTTGCAACCCGGCCACACATGACCGCCCACTCATTTAGCTTGAGTGTAACGTATATATTGTCACCCATGGTTGTTGGCCATCCAACCGTAATACGAAGATACAGAATCGGGAAGAAGAACAAATATGAATTTTCTCTAGATCGGTGACAATATACCCTGCTTGGGTATGACCCAACTAGGCATGTTGACCGCCCGATTTCTGTCATTTCTCGGTTGTGAGGCTAGAGGCTACGTTTATCTTTTCAGAACATCTGATCATCATTCACTTTGAATGCCACATCGTCAAACCTGTCAATTCACTAATCGTTTTCAAAAATATCACGGTTATAAAAAGCTAAGAGGAATCAATTCCTCCGCCACCAGACGTATACCTTTAAGGGATCAACCGTACATGATTTATTAGGTATACTCTGTCAGACACTCATCCATGCAAGTTGTCCTGGGACTAAACAAACAAAAAGCAACATTTTGGAATAGAACGAGCCTTTCATTTCACTCCTTCTTCAATTGTCTTCAGTATAATCTAATTCGCAGCGCTTATGCCTATACATAGTGGTTTTCGGATAATATATCCAACCGGTTTCTTCGTATTGACAACGATGGTCAAAACACTTCGATAGTCGGTTGTTTAACTATCGAAGTAAAAACAAACATTCATTCAAATGTACAACTAAACATCACACAATCACGGGCACTTTTATTCATTTCTATTATTCAAATCCCCATATCTTACTAGATATTTCTCAAACCCTGTTTTATCCTTTTCATACTTCTTGGAAAACATTCCCAGTTATTATAAACTCTTATTCTCCCATGTTCTAGAAAATATACGTTATTAACGTTCGAAATATTTCCATTCTTTATTTTCTACACTTGGATAATATACCCTATCTACTTTGGAAAAATATTTCCAATTTCATTATAACATTTTAATCTGCCTAACGTTCACTTTTTAAAACTTTATTCACTTTAAAATATGAATATCATCCCTATTATAGAAATCTGAACACCTTTATTAAATAACTCTTTATTCAATTAATAAATACCCTTGTCTTGTTTACCGAAATCTCTTCCATACTTTTATATTCCCACTTCACTTTATAAGCTCTATTTGTAAGTCAACTTCTCGTTAAATCAATATCAAGTTTATAACCAAATATGGATTACATATCCCATTATAATTTATTGGTTTTAAAACTAAATATTTACTATCCTATCAGATTATAATTCCTAAAAATGATTTACTTTAATACATTCGACATCGTCGAATTATAGTTCCAATTCCTAATAGTGTTATTTGGTTCTAATCATATTCCCAACATGAAATGATGTCATCATTTTCTGGAACGATTTTCCAAATTCTCTTTCTAAACTCATTCTTATATTCCTTTGGACAAACATCGTTACTTGTTACTTTAGAATAAGTGAATTTCAAACCAAACTGTTTTCATTCCCTAGGGAGTAGTGCTATATATAAAAATCACGCTTAAGCTTGGTCAACAACGCTAATTTATCGTTATAGTTCAAAAACTCGTCATGCGCTGTAATATTCCGCTTTATAACTAATCTCGACATAACAATCACGCTTAACCCTAGTCAACAACGTTATTTTATTGTTATAGTTCAAAGACTTGCAATACACTACTATATTCCACTTTATAACTAATCTCGGCGTCTCTTTCTGTTACAAACTAATATCATCCCTCGATAATAGTGAAGCTGTTCAAGTTAGGGTACTTTAATTACCTCTCTTACCTTGATCAACAACATTCTTATCTTATAATAGATATAAGTTCGCAACTCTAACCCCTTATACTTAATAATCCATCAAATCGTACTTCTTGCTTTATTTTAAATATGGTTTTATGACGCCATATCCTTAATTTGAAAACTCAGTTATTTATAACTATTTATTTAAATATTAACTCTTTGCTGTGTAACACCCCGCATTTTTAATATAATTAAATATATGTAAACATATGTATATATGCATAGATAGGTAAATAATGGTGATATACAATGAGAATTAATTAATAGATGGAAGAGAAGGAAAAATTAATTCAATAACAGCGTGTGTAACGGAAAAGATAATAAAATAAGGATACTTAATTTAAATATCAGGAATTAAATAAAATGGACATCACCATTGCGTTCATCTCGGAATTCTGCTTGGAATAGAGTCCAAGTTTGCGTAAATCAGACTCTGTATGAAGGAGTTATGGTCTTTAGAAGATTCAAAAAAAATCTAAACAGTTCGAAATTCGACCTAGGCAGCTAGGCGGGAAATCTCCCGCCAAAACCAAGCAGGTCGACCTGGGGGTTAGGTCGACCAGGGGATCGACTTGGGGGTCGACCTACCCCCCCAGATCTAGGCAGAATTCATTTTCTGCACCTGGACGCGATTTCTGACCTGATACGTGGAATAAACAACTATATAATGACCCTTAACCCATTCTTTTTCTTAACCCAAGCCTATGGCAATACCGTGGCTCTGTTCTTACTCAAATTCTTCTTCTCCAAGTGATTTCTAGATCCACTCTCTTCCCTTTTTCTCTTTAAAACTTATATTCTTAAAATTAAAAGTTTAGAATCAAGACAACCTCAAAATTAAAGAGAAAAGGGGATTCAGATCCACAATTTACACTACGTAAGGAGGAGGAATTCAAATTCACAACTTACGCTGTGTAAAGAAATCAAATTAGAAGATTAAATCAGCGTTCTACATCAAAGAATTAGCTATTCAAATTCAGAAATACGATCCCAGAATTCAAGATCCGTTCTTTAATCAGTGAGTGGGATTACAATACACTTCATGCATAATAATATTATTATCGTTCGTCATTCCTCAGTTAGAATCCATATTTCAATTAAAAATAATCCTTGTATGCTTAATCTATTCCTCTTCCCTATTCTTCCTTTTTATTTTTGAAACTTTGGCTACCATCGAGCCAAGGTCAACAGCGCGTAAATTATAGTTATTTGGGAAGAGCTTGAGATTTAATCGATGAATTAGGCAATTTGGGTAAAAAGATTATTACACGAATGGTTGTATAAGCAAAGTAGAAATGGGTTAAGTAGCACTCGACATACGAATAAGCTTAACCAACATATGAGGAATCATAGCAACCTGTTAGAAACACATGTATGGGAAATTGGAATAATAGGTATAGCCTATTAATGGGATTATAACCATGAACATAAATTGGGTTTTTTTGGATAAAGCTTGAATTTGGGACTTGAAAATTGGATATGCCGTTAAGATCCTAGAATGGAATATGTTGGACAAACCATGTTTTTATGTAATTATGGAACTCGACACATAACATGAAATTGACAATAGTGGCATAACTTGAACATGAACATGTTTGTGAATTGGTAATTGACATTTGATATCTAGAATGAACATGAAACATGGCTAACTCGAGGTTAGAATGAGTTTGCGGTGTAATCCTGCCTGGAACCGCCCGGCACATCCAATAACCGCAAATAATAGGTTCTAATGTGTGAAGTTAGTCATAACGTACTTGAAACCCGAGGTTAGATTGAGTTGTAGTGTAATCCTACCCGGAACCAACCGGCACATCCAGTGACCGCAACAATAGGTCTAATGTGAGAGGTTGGGCATTAATAATTAATTAATGCTAATGACACTTGCTAGTATGGTAAGGTTAAGTCAACATGAAATACTAGACAACGCTTAACCAATTTGACATGATATATGTGTGGGTTAAGTCAACGTGAACCGTTAGATAACACTTAACCAATTTGACATGGTATATGGGTAGGTTAAGTCAACGTGAACCACTAGATAACACTTAACCAATTTGACATGATATATGGGTGGGTTAAGTCAACATGAACTGATAGAGAACACTTAACCAATTTGGCATGGTACGTGGGTTGAATTGAATACGTGATTGGGGGTTAAGTCAACTTGGACACATGGGCAAACTTAACCAATATAACAGTATCAATGCAAGAAAAAGTGGGGAATGATAAGATTTAATAATAGATAAACTTATCCTAGGGATAAGAAATGAATATGACTTAAGATGTAATACAAAACTCGAAGGGCGGGATGACTTATACCATGAAATAAGTTAATCTAAGCTGGAAATGTGGGAAAACACCTGTACGCTATCATTTGATAAAGAGAGCTTAAGTCATGCTTGAATTCAATGGTGAACCTTAGTCAAAAGGAACTAAGTAACAAACCTTGGTTAAGAGAACCAAGTAATAAACCTTTAAGAGGACTAGGTTGTAAACCTTAGTTAAGAAAACGAACGATTAAGAGAATTAAGTAGTAAACCTTGGTTAAGAGGACTAAGTAGTAAACCTTAGTTAAGAAAGCTAACGATTCAGGAAACTAAGTAGTAAGCCTTAGTTAAGAGAACTAAGAAGTAAACCTTAGTCAAGAAAGCCAAGTAGAATACGAGGAGGAGTGAACGTCCATCTGGTCATGAAGAAGGCTCCAACGAACTTGGTTACGAAGTACGCGGCTTCGAGGGGACGTGAGGGTACTCTTGGTATCCCTCTGTGAGGTTGCAGATGATCCTCCTGGGCTCACAAAGGTTAAGGTCTGCGTTAGAAGAGCCAAGGGTATGCCTTGGTTGCAATATAAGCAACCTAAAGACTAGGATAGGTCAGCGTGAGGTGGCGATATCTTGTTTAGCCCTGTAATAGCATGTCGTAGTCTACCTTCCATCTTGAGTCAATCGTGACACGCAAGAGAAAAGGTGGAGAACTCCAAAAGACCATATACTTTGCTATCTAGTTATGGGTGAGGTAGGCCAATAGGTTTGTGGGGGCATAGAGGGCCTGCATATAGTTCTCATTCTTGATTTTCTTGGGTGCCTTTCATTAGTTGAGGGAGGGGTCAAGTAGGACCATAGCCACTGTAAAAACAATCCTTAGCATCTGCATCGGCAGATAACTTAAAGCTCCCGACCGAGTTCCGTGTTTCTTGATTTTCCCTACCACGGGACTCGGGTCTCACATATGGAGGACATGTGCAACTAGATATCTAGCACGTTTAACGATAAGATTGGGACGTAAAGCCTAGGAACACATATCGCTTTAGGTAGTGTGTCCTAGACTAGAGGGCATTGTTCGATAGGTAGCATAAACCCTAGTTGGACCTAGGTATCGTAAACCCTGGTTGAACCTAGGAAGCGTTTGATAAAGTAAACCCTAGTTGAACCTAGGAAGCGTTCGGTAAAGTAAACCCTAGTTGGACCTAGGTAACACTCGATGGTAAACCCTAGTTGGATCTAGGTAGTATTCAATAATAGAACTTAGTAAGACCTAGGTTGATAGTCCAAACGCTTACGCAACACAGGAATGGTGGTTTTGCGCAGATGTAGTGAGTATATATATATATATACACATGAAAGCCCGTACGACGTACGACATTAGATAAGGAACTGCGTACATATGACAAGGTGACACGAGTTGGATAAGGGATTGCGTGCACATGAAAAGAGGACACGAGTAGGGGGTAACTACATATACATTGTATTAGGTTAATCTACTAGTGGATGGATAAGTATAGCTCAAGGAGCTAACATTGTTAACAACCTAATAACCAAGAAAATGTAACTGAACGGTATATATAGGATTATACAGAAGTTTATTCTAAGTCCAGTCACACAGAATTTATGTTCTGACCCCCTCCTCATTACATACTTCCAGGTTAGGTTCATGACAGAGATGGTATAGCTTTGGATACTGGTTTAGTATTGTTAATAAGGTAAAGATATATTTGAATATATTATACTTTATTTCCTTCCGCTGTGAGATGCTTTACGAATTCTGACATGTTTCTTTATCTTTGTCTTTTTCTGCAGGATACGAGAGCACCCAACTTGGGTTTCGATAGATTGGATTTTTGAAAAAAAATTCGGTCTATTGGAATCCGGGTTATTACATCTGGTATTAGAGCTTCGGTTTAGTGATCTTAGGGAGATAATGAGTGATCATATTTGTATTTTCTAAAATATAAATATTATATATAAACCTAAATCCATAGAGTAGCCCACTAGGTATGGAAAGAGTTGGGGTAGCCAGTTTGTACACTAAAGTAATAAACACAGAAATTTTTGAGACCCTTAGGTGGTTTGGTTGGAAAGTGTACAATATGATTTGGTATTAAAGAAAGTAAGTATCCCATAGAGTTAAAACTGAAATGTTAGTATTTCAGATTAGTGGGTTTAGAAGTGAAACCTTATAAATTGGAAAAAAGGTTAAAAAGTGGAAGATGGATTAGGAATATATATATAGTTGAGCCACTTTGAGTCTAGCCCAATGATTAACTTTTAAGAACTTGAATTTGTAAAAGTTTTGGTAAAAAGATATTGTAGTAATTTCAAGTTTTGATCTTAAAAGTAATTTTGATGTTTGAGAAATTATTTAGTGCATGTTGGGTTTTAGAAGTTAAGTGGGGTATATTTGTTAAAACAATGATTATTTGTTAAAAAAAAAAGAATTCTCTCATTAAAGGTGCATAATATAGATCATATATAGCTCGCTAGTTTTCATATTATAATATATGAAAGGATTGAAAAGAAAGTGTTGCGTTTTGTAAAAGGAGTTTTAAAATCTCTATTCTGTTAACAATAAATTTTGATTATTGATTCACGAAGAAATTTTGTTGGGTGGACAAAATAAGTTGTAGGAATAGAATAGATGTCTGCACCTTATAGCGAGTAGTTAAATTAACATTGTAATTAGAAACAATGTAAGCCCAATAGTTGTCCTTGTCTACTCTAGTTTTGTGATTTGAAAAAAAAATGTTTTGCATTTTATTTTGTAACATGTTTTTATGGTTTGGAAAAAACAAGTTTTGGAGAAGAAAATAAAGTTTCAACACTTTTATTTTTTTGTAATGAAAAGAAAGGAGGCCAAACCATGTTTTAAAAAGAATGGAGTAGGTAAGGATTAATGCCTAGAATAAAACGGGATAAAGTTAAAGCTATGAATTAAACAATTGGAGTCAACTAGAGATCGGTTGAGTTGAGTGATTCTCTGAGTGTCAATCTGATGTTGATTTCGGTCTTCGGGGTTGATATTTAGGGAGTTACTCTCTTACCAATTTACAGTCAGGGACTAGCTAATATTAAACTAATGGAAAATTTCCCGTAGAATGCATAAGCATTGAGAAACCTAGGTTTTTTGATGGAGAAAAAGAAAAAAAAAGGATAGGCTAGTAATACACAGCAAGGACTAGTAGTGACTACTAAGTAGTAAAGGGCAAGTAAGTGGGTAGATCCTGTTGTGTCGACTCGCAATTTTCTGAGATGACAAGGTCCTAAGATTCTTGGCCCATAGTAGTAGTTGTGTAGGATGTTGTTTGAGTTGAAAACAGAAAAAGCTTATTTGAAATAATAAACTTAAGTAATTGGATTAAGTCAAATAAGCTAAGAAAGAGAAAAGTCTACCTAACAAGAAACAATAAATTCAGTAAGGCAACAAATATGACGGGAAAAGAAAATGGAAATCTTAAGACAAAGATGAATAAATATGAATTTTTTTCCAAGATAAGTTGAAAAAGAGAAGAAATTGTCTTATGTGGTTATGCTTGGATAGGAAAATAGGAAATCTTCATAGAATAGTCATATAAAAATCCAAGTATGATTAGAAAGAAAAACAGAGGATGTGAATTTTTCCGTTTTATACCTATTCGTAACATAAGAAATCGAATTTGGAAATTTAGATTTTTCTAAATTTCGAATTTAATGATGGATGGTAGGGTTTTGGATGCGACAATTGGGTGAACTATGCTCTTATTCTATAAGAGTGTGGGTAAACTTGGATGAAAAATATTTTGATTTTTCAAGAATATTGCATTCATATAGAACTGCAAGTATATTTAGGATGTGAGCATCATGTTTTGAAAGAGTTTATTTAAATTTGCTTACATACAGGTGGATCCAAATTAGGCATACATACTTTACTATGATGTATCTCACTTTGCACATGTGCACAATGTTTGCAACAATTGGATGCACACTTGATGGATGGATATTACGTGGGATTTTCTATTTTACTCTTATCGAATTTCGGGGACAAAATTCTTTAAGGGTGGGAGAATGTAACACCCCGCATTTTTAATGTATTTAAATATATGTAAACATATGTATATATGCATAGATTGGAAAATAATGGTGATGTACAATGATAATTAATTAATACATGGAGGAGAAGGAAAAATTAATTCAATAACAGTGTGTGTAACGGAAAAGATAATAAAATAAGGATACTTGATTTAAATATCTGGAATTAAGTAAAAAGGACATCATCATCACGTTCGTTTCGGAATTCTGCTTGGAATAGAGTCCAAGTTTGCGTAAATCGGACTCCGTATGAAGGAGTTATGGCCTTTAGAAGATTCAACAAAAATTCAAAACAGATCGAAATTTGACCCAAGCAGCTGGGCGGGAATTTTCCCGCCAAAACCAGGTAGGTCGACCTGGGGGTCAGGTCGACCAGGGGGTCGACCTACCCCCCAGATCTGGGCAGAATTCATTTTTTGCACCTGGACGCGATTTCTGACCTGTTACGTGGACTAAACTACTATATAATGACCCTTAACCCATTCTTTTTCTTAACCCAAGCCTATCGCGATGCCATGGCTCCGTTCTTACTCAAATTCTTCTTCTCCAAGTAATTTCTGGATCCACTCTCTTCCCTTTTTCTCTTCAAAACATTTATTCTTAAAATTAAAGGTTTAGAATCAAGACAACCTCAAAATTAAAGAGAAAAGGGATTCAGATCCGCAATTTACACTGCATAAGGAGGAGGAATTCAGATTCACAACTTACACTGCATAAAGAAATCAAATAAGAAGATTAAATCAGCGTTCTACATCAAAGGATTAGCTATTCAAATTCAGAAATAAGATCCTAGAATTCAAGATCCATTCTTTAATCAGTGAGTGGGATTACAATACACTTCATGCATAGTAGTATTATTATTGTTCGTCATTCCTTAGTTAAAATTCATGTTGCAATTTAAAATAATCTTTGTATGCTTAATCTATTCCTCTTCCCTATTCTTCCTTTCTATTTTTGAAACTTTGGCTACCTTCGAGCCAAGGTCAACAGCGCGTAAATTATAGTTATTTGGGAAGAGCTTGAGATTTAATTGATGAATTAGGCAATTTGGGTAAAAAGATTATTACACGAATGGTTGTATAAGCAAAGTAGAAATGGGTTATGTAGTTGTAACAACCCGAAAATCTGGGCCAGTTTAAAATTTTTATTTTGGCAATTTTAGCGAATTTTGATTATTTAAAATGAATTATTTTAAATAATATCGAAGAGAAATTTATTTTGAATATAATTCGAACGTATATATTCGTTTGAATCGTCGTTAGAAAATTAATATTTTAAATTATAAAAGGAATTGAAAACGGCGCAGTAGTTCGATAATTCCATTTCAAAATTCAAATGAATGTACCGGGTGCAAAATAAACCGGATTTTAGTGAAACCAAAAATAATGGAATCTAATTGATAATATCTTTCCAACGAATCCGAAAAATCGAAATTTCATAGCGGGAATCAAAAGATATGTCCAGTTGAAATTTCAGAGTAGTCGCTATGGAATTCAGGCCCTTAAAAATGGAAATTTTGCAAACGACCTCGGATTTCGACGAAACCACTTTTGTTGGGTCCGTGATGTCAGGTTATTGCTAGATTCCAAATTTCATAATTTTTCGAATCAATATGTGAGCGTGGCAAAGGAAAACGTGTTTGACCAGTTTAAGTTGATTTTAATCGACTGGAAAATGGCCATTTTTCCAACGATCTCAGAATTCGACGAAATTAGTTTTGTTAGGACCGTATCATTAATACGAAGCTAGAAAATATTTTTCTGGGATTTATAGAGTTAGTATGTGACCCCAGTGAATTGAAATGCGCGTTTAAATTCAATATATAGAGTTATATGTTGTTTTTGACGAAAACTGATCGAAACAATTGAATCAGCCTGCGATACATATCTCATTGTGTTCGGAATGGAGGTAATTAGCTATGGAAGACAAGCGGTGGGCCTCGTTTAGAGGTCGTGTGTAAAAGTCAACTTTTTGAAATTAAAATAATAAAAAAATAAAAATTGAAACCTCTCTCTCCTATACCTTGGCCCCCCAATTCATCATTCAGAGAAAAGAAAAAAAGGAAAAAAAAAAATCCAAATCGCGTCGCCCCATCTGCTGCCGCCGCCGCCTCGATCCTCCCACCCCCACGCCGACGCGATCCCCCACTCGCCCCCCCTCTCGTCTCCTTCCTCCAGCGAACGCCAACAACACAGCACCCCCAATTCGAGCACACCCACCGCCACCGCCTGCCACAGCTCCCCCGCCCCCCTGCGCGCAACCCCCCTCCAGCCCTACCCGACCCTCGACGCCACCACCCTCCTCCGCAGGCGCGAGCACCCCCTGCCGCCTCCGATGTCCGCCAAACCCTCCGACGATCGTAAACCAGTGAGCACTTTTCTCTTTTTCTTTCTTTTCTTCCTATAATACCCATGTTTTAAAATTTCAGTTTTAAAGGTATAATCTTTCTATATATAAAGTTATAATTTTTACAATTAAAAATGTGATTTTGATATATGAATGAGTATCATAAAAGTAGGATTTTTATTTATAGAAAGACAAGATTTTATTTATAGAAAGACAAGATTTTTAAAATAGAAAAGATTAGATTTTTAAAATAGAAAAGATTAGATTTTTAAAATAGAAAAGATTAAATTTTTAAACTAGAAAAGATTAGATTTTTAAAATAGAAAAGATTAGATTTTTAAAATAGAGAAGATTAGATTTTTGAAATTGAAAAGGCGAAATCTTTATAATTGAAAAGGCGAGATTTTTATATATTGAATAGCGAAGTAAAAATTCGATTTTTATGTATTGAATAGCGAAGTAAAAATTCGATTTTTATATATTGAATAGCAAAGTAAAAATTGATTTTATATATGTAGTGGCTACGAGCAACGAAAGTGATAAAAGGCGAGAATGGCGATGATTTCCTACAATAGAAGTGTTGTGGAGCTGGGATAGCTAATCTGTGAGAATTTCTCACTCTTCAATTTCTTTTCTAGATATATATATATATATATACTAGGATGCAGATGGTGCTTAGTAGCACCCGACACCCGTCATCCACAGACCATGGATGGCTTGTTTGTTTAATTGATGTGTTGTGAAAATTGTTTGTGTTGTTGATGAGAAATCGATAAAAATGTAGATAGTTGAAATAAATAAATTATCGTTAAAAATATAATTTTTAACGTGAATGTGAAATCGGCCGATTTGTTTATATACACTAATTTGGCTGACATTGATTGGGACGATAAATTTTACACATCGCCCAACTGCACAAATAAAATCTGTGTTTGATTGTTTGAAACCCCACATGGGTATTGGGATGATATTTGACGTACACTAATCCCGATTGTTTAGTTGTATGTCGATCGATTGATTGACAGACTGTTATAAGCGTTGAATATTTATATTTGATGCTTATACAATGTAGAATGCACATTGGATGATGGTTGATTATTCATCGTTGTTGATATATACATGTGTTGTAGAAAATCAATATAATTAACATTATATGGTAATTGATTGGGCCTCATTCCAGTTTCGAAAAAGAAATATTTGAAATAAAAATATTTGAAACAGAAATATTTGAATAGAAATATTTGAAATAGAAATATTTGAAATAGAAATATTTGAAATAGAATATTTGAAAATAAAAATATATGAAGCCGTGTTGATTAGTTTTACGCCATTTTGACGTGAACGATATTTATATCAATTTTATTCATTTTATAATGAATATCGAAAGTGATTTCAAAATCTGATATTTTGAAAAGAATTGAAATTCGAATTTGATTGAATTGAATTGAATTGAATATAAAACGAATTCGAATTGAATTGAAAATAAAACGAATTCGAGTTAAATTGAATATAAAACGGATTTGAATTGAATTAAATTGAATAGAAAATGAATTCAAATCAAATTGAAATCAATTTGAATAGAAATCAATTTGAAATGAATTTAAAAAAAATTTATATTGGAAAAATTCAGTTTTGATTTGAAATTGAAAAATGAAGTTGAAATCGTTTCGAAAACGAATATAAAACGATTTGTAAAGCACGTTTTGAATTGAAATCGACGAAGTATATATTATATATATATATATATATATATATATATATATATATATATGATATAATGGCCTGAATAGAACGCGCCGCGCCGCGGCAGTTCGCGAATTTCGACCATTGACTTCGAACGGATATTACGGGAGATCCGACCATCGGATTCTCCTAAAACCGGAACCGTTGGGTTCGTATCGAAAAGAGCTTTCTAAAGAATATTAGAAATTTGAAATCTAACGACTGGATTTGGAATTATGTCCAAATAAAATTTGGAAAAGGTCGTTGTAAGTGCAGTTCAATGGCCGTTGATGGAAATCGACTGTACGGGCCTTGATAAAATTATTAAAAATATCAATAATTTGTGTAAAATCATAAGAAATGATTTGTGAAAAATTGGGATGAAAAACTCCATATTTGAAAAGATAAAAATAGTTTTTTATCGAAATGAACTTGTTTTGAACTAGAATTATAATTCTATTTATTTTTAAATAAATAAATTAGATTTGAAATGGTTTTGAAAATAACCAGAATTTCCAATAATTATATTAGAATGGATTTGAATCGAAATTGTCTTCGGAATACTTCGATGTTGGATTTCGTGATTATACAGATATTGTTATGGAAATTTGAAAGATATATATTTATATCGTTATTTTCCAATACGACATTTGTTAGTCGTAGAATTTGATATTGAATATAAGCCGATATATTTTCTATTCAGAGCCTTGTATGTAATATCAAATGTGATTTGGGTTTGTCGTGAATGGTGTCTTCATTAACACTGTTCTTAAGCCCAATTGAGAAAATGATTAAATCTTTTTAGTTAGATTTAATGAAGTGTACCAATTAAATAATATTTAATTGGAATTGAATTCGAATTGGTTTTTGGGTTTATCGTGAACAGTGTTTTAAATAACACTTGTTCTTTAACCCGATAATTAATGGAATGGGATTTTGGGTTGTTGCGAACGGTATCTTCAATAATACTGTTCTTATACCTAAAGGAGTTAAGAATATCAGAAACTAACTGGAGATTAGTTAAGTGGAATGGTTTCAGAGGTATTGATCTGATGTTGGTTTCGGCCTTCGGGGTTAATACTTAGGGAATTGCTCACTTGCTAATTTACGGTTAGGGACTGATCGAAGTGTGATGTGGTTTTGGGTTTATCGTGAACCGTGTTTTAAATGACACTGATTCTTTAACCCAGTCACAGACTAAAACTAAGTGGAGTTTTAATGAATCTTTAATTAGATTGAAATGATCGAGAATGGAGTATCACCAGTTTTACTCCAGGCGATAGTTAAATCTTTAATTAGATTTGAACGTGAAATGGTAATTGAATTTACCGATAACACTGTGGTGTTAGATATGAAGTATTACCAGTTTTACTTCATGGGACGAATAGGTTGGGATTGGGAAATAAAATAAATGATTACTTCGGTATGGTTCGCTAATCCCGACTAGTTTGAATTGATATTCAAAAGTGGATTAAAGAATAAATTTAAAGAATTTATCTTTGATAAAATTAATGGGAACCTTTCCCTAAGAATTAGAAATTTAGAAACTAACTGTAGTTTGGCTAAGCAGAGTAATTTCCTTGGTATTGATCTGATGTTGGTCTCGGCCTTCGGGGTTAATATTTGGGGGATTATTCTCTTGATTAATTTACGGTTAGTGACTGATGAATTGGAATGAGGTGTATGTTGTGTTTGTGTAACACTTATTTAAAGTATACGCGAGTTATTCGGGAAGACCGGGTTTATCCCATTCTGAATAACTGATACGATGATAAGTCGAAGATGAAGACGGTGGTTGAAGACCGGAGGTCTTCACGTCATTTGGGTGATTACTGATGATCTTGATTGGGCTGTACACCCAAGAAGATGGAAACAGTTGGTGATCGTCCAGATGTACTTGGAGATCGAGGGATATGCGGGGTACTAGGTGCCTCCGGTTTCGTTCAGACCCAGAACGGACTTGTAAATGGACTGTGTGTCTGACATTGGATTTTAGTCTGTGTGATTGATTTCTATTAAATATATATCTGTTTGGCGGCGGAGAATTTATTCTCTTGCTTAACGCCCTTCTCTGAGACGTACGAGCTCAGGGGTTATATACTGATCGATATCAAACGCATATAGTGAATTGCCTGTGTGGCATGCCTAAGTGTAACAACCCGTAAAATCTGGGCCAGTTTAAAATTTTTATTTTGGCAGTTTTAGCGAATTTTGATTATTTAAAATGAATTATTTTAAATAAAATCGACGAGAAATTTATTTCGAATATAATTAGAACGTATATATTATATACGTCGTCGTTAGAATATATAATAATTATATATAATTATAAAAGGAATTGAAAATGGCGCGGTAGTTCGAAAATTCGATTTCTAATTTCAAATGAGTATACAGAATTCAATATAAGTCAGAATTGAACGAAACAAGAAATATTTGAATCTGTATAACTATATCTTTGTAACGAAGTTAACAAACTGAGATTTCACTTAATAAATGATAAGATATGTCCAGTTGAAAATTCTGAATAGTCGCTATGGAATTCAGGCCCTTAAAAATGGACATTTTGCAAATGACCTCGGATTTCGACGAAACCAGTTTTGTTGGGTCCGTGATGTCAAGTTATTGCTAGATTTCAAATTTCATAATTTTTCGAATCAATATGTGAGCGTGGCATAGGAAAACGTGTTTTGACCATTTCAGTTGATTTTAATCGACTGGAAATTGGCCATTTTTCTAACGGTCTCAGAATTCGACGAAACTAGTTTTGTTAGGACCGTATCGTCAATACGAAGCTAGAAAATATTTTTCTGGAATTTTTCTAGTTAGTATGTTACCCCAGTAATTTGAAATGTACGTTTAAAATTCAATATAGTGATTTAAATATAAATTTAATGGAAACTGATTGTAACAGCCGAATCGGCTGACGATACATATCCCATTGTGTTCGGAATGGGGGTTAAACGCTATGGACGACAGGCGGTGGGCCTCGTTACGAGGTCGTATGAAAAGTCAACTTAGGAGAGAGAAATTAAATTAATTTAATAAAAAAAAATATATATATATCTCTTTCCCCTTAACTACCAGGCCCCCCCCCGATTTCATTAAACAGAAAAAAAAAGAAAAAAAAAAGAGAATCACGGATCGAAGCCCCCCCAATCACCGATCCGCCGCCCATCGTGGCAGCGCCACCCCCCACGAGCCCTGCTCCACGCTAACGACTCTCCTCCCCTCCCTCTCCTCTCCACCGAGCTCTGTTCAAGGAACCCCCGAAGCCCCCTCATTCGCGACCTCGTCCGCCGCCATCGCCATCAGCGAAGCCCCCACCACCGCAACCACCTGCCGCCGAAGTCGATGCCCCCTTTCTTCGTTACAGTAAGTTTTTTTCTTTAATTTATTTTTATTTTAATCTAAAAACTAATTTCGATTTAAAAAGATTTTAAAACTGATTTAAAAAGATTATAAAACTGATTTGAAAATGATTTTAAAAACTGGGTTTTTATTTATGTTGTAAAGCTAGGAGGTTGAAAATAAAATTTGAACTCTTTTGAAAATAAAATTAGAATTGGTTTTTAAATTTATATATAGCATTGATAAAGGAATATATAAATTTGTTAAAGAAAAATATAAACTTTGCTAAGAAAGAAATATATAAATTTGTTAAAGAAAAATATAAACTTTGCTAAGAAAGAAATATATAAACTTTGCTAAGAAAAATATATATACCTTGTTTAGAAATATAAAAATGTACATTGTTTTAAAATTAAATTTAGCATTGGGTTTTTATAATGAAGTAGAAATAAAAATATGATTTTTATATATTGAACTTTGAACAAAAAATTCGATTTTTATATATTGAACTTTGAACTAAAAATTCGATTTTTATATATTGAACTTTGAACTAAAAATTCGATTTTTATATATTGAACTTTGAACTAAAAAATCGATTTTTATATATTGAACTTTGAACTAAAAATTTGATTTTTATATATTGAACTTTGAACTAAAAATTCGATTTTTATATATTGAACTTTGAACTAAAAATTCGATTTTTATATATTGAACTTTGAACTAAAAATTCGATTTTTATATATTGAACTTTGAACTAAAAATTCGATTTTTATATATTGAACTTTGAACTAAAAATTCGATTTTTATATATTGAACTTTGAAATAAAAATATGATTTTTATGTATTGAATAGAGAAATAAAAATGTGATTTTTATATATATAGTGACTACGGGCAACGAAGATGACGAAGATGCGATAGCGATGAAGATTTCTATCAATGAAGTGCCGTGGAGCTTGGATAGCTTTCTGTGAGAATTTCTCACTCTTCAATTTTATTTCTAGTTATATATATATATACTAGGATGCAGACGGTGCTTAGTAGCACCCGACACAATCGTCCACAGACCATGGACTTGTTTGTTTGGTTGCATAGATTAGTTATGTGATTGGATTCGAAATTGAATTGTTTGGTGAATTGAATGGTTTGATTGATGTGTGAATGGCGTGAGCCTTCACTAGACCGGGGATTAGGCTAGGCCTTGTCCCGTTTCTAGTATCGTGCCATTATGCCGCCGAAATTTTCTAAAATATGTTAGAAAAATAAAAATATCATTTTATTTAAGGAATGAACTAAATAGATATTCATATGTTGAAATAAAATGTTTTATCATTAAAAATATAATTTTTAACGTGAATGTGAATAAATAAATATTCATTTACAAACCAGACGGTTTGTTTATGTACACCTATTTGAAGGACATTGATTGGGACGATAAATTTTACACATCGCCCAACTGCACAACTAAATCTGTGTTTGATTGTTTGAAACCCCACACGGGTGTTAGGGTGAAATTTGAAGTTTACTCATCCTGATTGATTAAACATGTCGATCGATTGATTGACAGGCTGTTATAAGCGTTGAATATCTATATTTGATGCTTATACAGTGTAGTGCACTTTGGTTGATGGTTGATGATTTTTCAATGCTATTATACATGTGTTGTATGAAAATCCATATAATTAATTTTATATGGTGATTGATTGGGCCTCATTCCAATTTAGAAAATAAAGAATATTATGAAATAAAAGTTCATGTGTTGACAGTACTCATCTATTGAGATTGGTCATGTGGTGAACGAAATATTTTGATAATAACGACTATTTTGAAAAAAAAGAAATATTTGAAATAGAATATTTGAAAATAGAAATTTATGAAGCCGTGTTGATTTGATTGACGCCATTTTGACGTGAACGATATTTATATCGATTTTATTAATTTCGAAACGAAATGAAATGAATTGAAAACGATTTCGAAATGAATTGAATTGAAAACGATTTCGAAATGAATTGAATTGAAAACGATTTCGAAATGAAATGAATTGAAAACGATTTCGAAATGAATTGAATTGAAAACGATTTCGAAATGAATTAAATTGAAAACGATTTCGAAATGAAATGAATTGAAAACGATATCGAAATGAAATGAATTGAAAACGATATCGAAATGAATTGAATTGAAAACGATTTCGAAATGAATTGAAAACGATTTCGAAATGAAATGAATTGAAAACGATATCGAAATGAATTGAATTGAAAACGATATCGAAATGAATTGAATTGAAAACGATATCGAAATGAATTGAATTGAAAACGATATCGAAATGAATTGAATTGAAAACGATATCGAAATGAATTGAATTGAAAATGATTTCGAAATGAATTGAATTGAAAACGATATCGAAATGAATTGAATTGAAAACGATTTCGAAATGAATTGAATTGAAAACGATTTCGAAATGAATTAAATTGAAAACGATATCAAAATGAATTGAATTGAAAACGATTTCGAAATGAATTGAATTGAAAACGATTTCGAAATGAATTGAATTGAAAACGATTTCGAAATGAATTGAAAATGAATTCAAATTGAATTGAAATTTGAATTGAATAGAAATGAATTTTGAAACGAATTTATAAAGGAGAATTCAATTTCGATTTGAATTGAAATGGAAGTTGAAATTGCTTTTGAAACGAATTTAAAACTATTTATATAATTCGTTTTAAAATGAAATCGACGATATATATATTATATATATAATATAATGGCCTGAATAGAACGCGCCGCGCCGCGGCAGTTCGCGAATTTCGACCATTTATTTCAAACGGACATTACGGGAGATCCGACCGTCGGATTCTCCTAAAACCGGAACCATTGGGTTCGTATCGAAAAGAGCTTTCTAATGAATGTTAGAAATTTGAAATCTAACGGTTGGATTTGGAGATACGTCCAAATCAAATTTGAAAAAGGTCGTTGTAAGTGCAGTTCGATGGCCATTGATGGAAATCGACTGTACGGGCCTTGATAAAATTATTAAAAATAGCAATAATTTGTGTAAAATCATAAGAAATGATTTAGAAAGAATTGGGATGAAAAACTCCATATTTGAAAAGATAAAAATAGATTTTTATCGAAATGAACTAGTTTTGAACTAGAATTATAATTCTATTTATTTTTAAATAAATAAATTGAATTGAAAATGGTTTTGAAAATAACCAAAATTTCCAATGATTGCATTGGAATGGACTTGAATCGAAATTGTCTTCGGAATATTTCGATGTTGGATTTCGTGATTATACAAATGTTGTTATGGAAATTTGAAAGATATAGATATATATATATCGTTATTTCCAATACGATATTTGTTTGTTCGTAGAATTTGATATTGAATATAAGCCGGTATATTTTCTATTCAGAACCTTGTGTTTAATATCAAATGTGATTTGGGTTTGTCGTGAATGGTGTCTTCACTAACACTGTTCTTGAACCCAGTTGAGAAAAGATTAAATCTTTTTATTTAGATTTAATGAACCATACCAATTAAATGATATTTAATTGGAATTGAATTGGTATTGATTTTTGGGTTTATCGTGAACGGTGTTTTAAATAACACTTGTTCTTTAACCCGATAATTAATGGAATGATTTTTGGGTTTATCGTGAACAGTGTTTAAATAACACTCGTTCTTTAACCCGATGATTAATGAATGTGATTTTGGGTTTATCGTGAACCGTGTTTTTAAATGACACTGATTCTTTAACCCAGTCAAAGATTAAAACTAAGTGGAGTTTTAATGAATCTTTAATTGGATTGAAATAATCGAAATGGAGTATCACTAGTTTTACTCCAGGCGATAGTTAAATCTTTAATTAGATTTGAACGTGAAATGGTAATTGAATTTACCGATAACACCATGGTGTTAGATATGAAGTATTACCAGTTTTACTTCATGGGATGAATAGGTTGGGATTGGGAAACTAAAACCAATGATTACTTCGGTAATGTTCGTTAATCTCGACTAGTTGAATTGATATTCAAAAGTAGATTAAAGAATAAATTCAAGAATTTATCTTTGATAAAATTAATGGGAACCTTTCCCTATGAATGTGAAATTTAGAAACTAACTGTCGGTTAGCTAAGTAGAATGGTTTTCTGGATATTGATCTGATGTTGGTTTCGGCCTTCGGGGTTAATATTTGGGGAATTATTCTCTTGATTAATTTACGGTTAGTGACTGATGAATTGGAATGAGGCGTATGTTGTGTTTGTGTAACACTTATTTAAAATATACGCGAGTTATTCGGAAAGACCGGGTTTATCCCATTCTGAATAACTGATACGACGATAAGTCGAAGATGAAGACGATGGTCGAAGACCGGAGGTCTTCACGTCGTTTGGGTGATAACTGATGATCTTGATTGGGCTGTACACCCAAGAAGATGGAAACAGTTGGTGATCGTCCAGACGTACTTGGAGATCGATGGATATGCGGGGTACTAGGTGCCTCCGGTTTCGTTCAGACCCAGAACGGACTTGTAAATGGACTGTGTGTCTGACATCGGATTTCATTCTGTGTGACTGATATCGGTTGCATAGGATGGTTTGCCTGTGTGGCATGCTAAGATGCAAATGATCAAGGCTTCTGTTGAAAAGCAAAGTCTTGTGGTGATGATCAAAGCACGGCCTTTGTGGCGTAGCTTTGTGTAACGTTTGATTCGCGAGTTTCACACCCGGTATGAACCAAAAACGGGAGACGGACCTCAGGGAGGACTTGCGTTTCTTTCTAGCTAGAAGTGGCGTCAGTGGTTTTACACGCCCTGACGAGTTTGACTTATGTGGTTGTTGCTGTTGCGAGGCGCCTCGGATATATCGGTCGTTCTCGAACCGATGGAGTCATTTGTTGGCTCATTGACACCCCATAGGGTGGGGAAACGTAGTTTCAGGCATTTTAATCCACATCGGTGGACCGGCCCTGACGATCCAAAGGCTTGACTGAGTACTTGCCTGAGACACGGGCTAGAGCGTCTCGAATTCGGTTGAGGACTATCTTTTGCCTCGGTTCATAGATGGAAATCCAATTTCCAAATACGACATTTGCGGTTTTGATTGTAAACTTATATATGGCGACATAGTGTTATGGGCCGTTCATGCCGCCTATGATTGATACTTATGATTTGAAGTGTTTTATACACTATGCACTTATTATAGTATCAAATGATTTGTTTTTAAACGTATCAAGCATTCTTTGGCTGTTATAAGGGAAAACCCTATCCTCGGCTGCGTTGCATTATGTGATGGGACCTGGGTCTTATAACAGCTTCATTTTTCTTTATTTAGCATTGCGCTGTTTGTTTTATGCACTGGTATTCTTGGGAGGAAACCCGTTCCGTGTTATACGGCGTGGTCCCTTGATTTACCTAATGATTTAAAATAAAGATTAACTGTTTTAGTTCTCACACCAGTCACATGACTGACCTGGAGTTTATTGTTTTGACCTAAACTCTGGGTGCCCTTATTTTTGACACGGGCAGCTAGTAGTTTTGGTTTTGCAGATTTATATTCACAGGATCCTGGTTTACAGCTGGAACGATATCCGGAAAGCTTTGTATCCGTATATCTCCTTCTAGTTGTGTATTGTATTATTTTCCGCTGCGATGTATTTGAATGTAATTTAAATCTCTGATGTTTCTGTGTAATATTTATTCGTACTCTGTATATTCTTGTAATCTGATGCATTGTTGTAATATACAATGAAATGTTCTTCTGTATGCGTTCTGTTTTGTCGTGTTCTCAAACGATAGGGCGTTTCGAACGGCCTGGATCGGTTTAGCGACTGGTTCGGACCGAGCGAAATTCCTTGCCGTCACAGTTGGTATCAGAGCTTTGGTTTACAAAGCAGAGAACAAGGCACATTAGAACCATACGAAAGAATTCATCAGATATTGGATTAGTAATGTCCAACTAGAATGACTCGTTAGAGATAGGATCAGTAGTATCCTAGAACGAGTGTGAAGAGTATAATTTTGAAAGTGAAAACAAATTTTTGTTTTGAAAATTTAAATCAATTATTCGTATTTGATTATCTATTTATATTGATGTGGACAATCCAATATATATAGATTTTGCGTATACGTCTGATCCGCGTGTATTCGAAATTTTAATATACTGGATAGATATAGGATCACACTCTAGTCGCCCGGAGATGATTCAGATGATGAGGCATCATCATCAGTGTTTATATTCGAGCGACGAAAGTGAGATTTCTATATATTTCCTATTGACTGGTGTGAGAACCAAAAATTGGATAGGGCCTATTGTGTGATTTGGCATCAAAAACATGATTTTCTGTATATGTATCAAAGATAATGAATTTGAAACTCTAATTCACTAATTGATTGATGTTTGTGTTGTTCGTTTATTTGTTTGCCAATTTTTATCCATTTAGCCTAATTGAATCAAATATTGAATTGTATTGAAAATTGGTCGCAGTAGCTTGCATGTATATATACTTACATTGAACAGGTCATAGCAAGGAGGCTAGAGCCGAAGAATAAAATTTGTTTGCCCGACAAATAGGTACATGTTTATTACATAATTTACTGTTTTGTTTGGGTGATGATGATTTTGTGAGCCTATTGGCTTTTTCTTTTTCTTTTTGAGATCTGAAGGACCGGGGAAGCTATTTGAAATTCCCCGATGCTCCCGGTGCAGGGGAGGTTATGGCGAAATTTTTCGAAAATTTAGGGTGTTAGCCAAATTTTTGAAATTTTGAAAATTCTCAGAAACTGAAAAGTTGGAGAATGGAAGCCAGATCGAACGTAGAGTTGATTAATCAAACCACTTTCTACTTTGTTCCTTTTCGGGGATGAAAAGTTTTAAGTGGGGGAGATTGTAACAACCCGTAAAATCTGGGCCAGTTTAAAATTTTTATTTTGGCAGTTTTAGCGAATTTTGATTATTTAAAATGAATTATTTTAAATAAAATCGACGAGAAATTTATTTCGAATATAATTAGAACGTATATATTATATACGTCGTCGTTAGAATATATAATAATTATATATAATTATAAAAGGAATTGAAAATGGCGCGGTAGTTCGAAAATTCGATTTCTAATTTCAAATGAGTATACAGAATTCAATATAAGTCAGAATTGAACGAAACAAGAAATATTTGAATCTGTATAACTATATCTTTGTAACGAAGTTAACAAACTGAGATTTCACTTAATAAATGATAAGATATGTCCAGTTGAAAATTCTGAATAGTCGCTATGGAATTCAGGCCCTTAAAAATGGACATTTTGCAAATGACCTCGGATTTCGAAGAAACCAGTTTTGTTGGGTCCGTGATGTCGAGTTATTGCTAGATTTCAAATTTCATAATTTTTCGAATCAATATGTGAGCGTGGCATAGGAAAACGTGTTTTGACCATTTCAGTTGATTTTAATCGACTGGAAATTGGCCATTTTTCTAACGGTCTCAGAATTCGACGAAACTAGTTTTGTTAGGACCGTATCGTCAATACGAAGCTAGAAAATATTTTTCTGGAATTTTTCTAGTTAGTATGTGACCCCAGTAATTTGAAATGTACGTTTAAAATTCAATATAGTGATTTAAATATAAATTTAATGGAAACTGATTGTAACAGCCGAATCGGCTGACGATACATATCCCATTGTGTTCGGAATGGGGGTTAAACGCTATGGACGACAGGCGGTGGGCCTCGTTACGAGGTCGTATGAAAAGTCAACTTAGGAGAGAGAAATTAAATTAATTTAAAAAAAAATAAAAATATATATCTCTTTCCCCTTAACTACCAGGCCCCCCCCCCCCCCGATTTCATTAAACAGAAACAAAAAAAAAGAAAAAAAAAAGAGAAACACGGATCGAAGCCCCCCCAATCACCGATCCGCCGCCCATCGTGGCAGCGCCACCCCCCACGAGCCCTGCTCCACGCTAACGCCTCTCCTCCCCTCCCTCTCCTCTCCACCGAGCTCTGTTCAAGGAACCCCCGAAGCCCCCTCGTTCGCGACCTCGTCCGCCGCCATCGCCATCAGCGAAGCCCCCACCACCGCAACCACCTGCCGCCGAAGTCGATGCCCCCTTTCTTCGTTACAGTAAGTTTTTTTCTTTAATTTATTTTTATTTTAATCTAAAAACTAATTTCGATTTAAAAAGATTTTAAAACTGATTTAAAAAGATTATAAAACTGATTTGAAAATGATATTAAAAACTGGGTTTTTATTTATGTTGTAAAGCTAGGAGGTTGAAAATAAAATTTGAACTCTTTTGAAAATAAAATTAGAATTGGTTTTTAAATTTATATATAGCATTGATAAAGTAATATATAAATTTGTTAAAGAAAAATATAAACTTTGCTAAGAAAGAAATATATAAATTTGTTAAAGAAAAATATAAACTTTGCTAAGAAAGAAATATATAAACTTTGCTAAGAAAAATATATATACCTTGTTTAGAAATATAAAAATGTACATTGTTTTAAAATTAAATTTAGCATTGGGTTTTTAT
>JASFAX010004078.1:0-40442 GCA_030737875.1 Allium sativum | reverse complement strand
TTATTATCTCAGACTGAAGAGGGATTGTAGACGGAAAGATTCTTGGCTTTGAAACAAGGGGATGTGTCTGTTAAGGAATATGTGAATAAGTTCAGCCGGCAAGATTTGGACTAGACTTGGTCAATACTCCCCCACAAGAAGGCGCTTAGATTTGCGAGAGAGTTGAATCAACCTCTCCAAGGACTTGCATTATCTCATATACCGATGGGGGCAACGTTTGAAAGATTGGTTGACATGGCTCTTATGCACGAAGATGGCAACGAGGAGAAGAAAGACAGTAAGACTGATTAGACACAAGCTAAGGACAAGAAACATAAATAGTGGCCCAAGAAAGGAAAGCAAAAGAAAGAGAAAGGTGGGAATCCTGACAAGGCTCAAATCAAGAAAGATATCAAGTGTCATGGTTGCGGAGCTATAGGTCATTTTGTGAAGGACTGCAGAAAGACAAAGAAAGCCTGCTTTAATTATGGACAAGTGGGACACTTTAGTGAGCAATGCCCCCAACAAGCAAGGACAAGGGGTAGGAACTTCTAGACAAGTACATGTTTTAGAGGCTAATGGACCTGATCGAGGTAGGAATTCATGATTGAAGGTTTGATTTCCCTTTTTGACTATCCTGTTAGAACCATGTTTGATTCTGGTGCTCACATACGTTTATATCCAGTTCTTTAGTGGATAGTCTGCACCTTAATACTAGTATAATCTCTGATCTTGTAGTGGTATCAAACCCCATAGGAGAATCGGCTCATTTATCCATGATGTGTAGTGGTTTGAGAATTTTTATCTTGGGCATCGAGTTTGAATGCGATACATATGTGCTGGGCTTTATCTGCTATGGTTTGGTTCTAGACATGGATTGGCTATCCATGTATGGTGTCATCCTTGATTGCGAAAAGAGAGTGGTTAGACTTCTTACTTGTCATGGTAGGACTCTCGAAATTTCCTGTGACCCACAGGGTCAGTGATGCTCAGTTTTTTAGAATCACTTGATGCTTTTGTTGACGACTTGCGATCTGTACCCATAGTCAGATATTACAAGGATGTGTATGAGAAGGTTAAGGGATTACCTCCAAGACGTGATAGAGACTTCCAGATTTGCTTGGTAGAGAATGCGAAGCCAGTTTCTCTACCAGTGCGCCACATGGCTCCTAGGGATAGGAGGGAGCTCAGCAAGCAAGTAGGGGAGCTATTCGAAAAAGGTTTTATTAGGCGAAGCATATCAGAGTGAGGAGCTCCAGTCGTCTTTGCTACTAAGGCAGACGGCTCACTTCGTCTATGTGTGGATTATATGGAGCTGAATAAGCTCACTAAGAAGAATAGACACCCTCTATCGAGAATTGATGACCTGTTTGATCAGCTAGTAGGCACATCAGTTTTCTCGCAGATGGATTTAGCCTCCGGATTTCATCAACTGAGGATGGCAGAGGACAACATTGATAAGACTACATTCAGAACTCCAGATGGTTTCTTCGATTGGCTGGTTATGCCTTTTGGGCTAACCAATGCACCCGCCTATTTTGTGGACTTGATGAGTAGGGTGTTTAGGGAATTTCTAAACAAGTTTGTGGTGTCTTTGTGGATGACATTCTGATCTTCTCATAGAATGAGGAGGAACATGCCCAACACTTAGGGGAGGTTCTAAGCACTCTCAGATCGCATCAGCTCAAGGCGAAATTTTCCAAGTGTCACTTTTGGAGAAAGGAAGTAAGGTTCCTAGGACATGTAGTCTTCAAGGATGGAATAGCAATGGACCCCGCTAAATTCATCTCAGTGCAAGATTGGAGGGCTCCAAAGAATGCGATGGAGGTGAGAAGTTTTCTAGGGTTGGTAGACTATTATAGAAAGTTTATCAAGGACTTCGCAAGGGTATCGGCCCCTCTTACCCGATTGACGAAGACGAACTTGACTTTCTCATGAAGCATTGATTGTGAGGATGCCTTTCAGAGATTGAAAAGGGCTATGACAATAGCCCCAGTTCAGACTCTCCCAGATGGAAGCAAGATGTTCACGGTTTACACAAATGCTTATGGCACAGGGTTTGGTGCCATTCTGATGTAAGAAGGAATGGTAGTATTCTATGGTAGAAGACAAGTGAGAGTTCATGAGAAGAACTACCCTATTCATGATCTAGAGTTGGCTGCAATAGTGTTCACATTGAAGACTTGGCGACATTATCTACTTGGAGAGATATTTGAGCTATACACAGATCATAAGTCGCTCAAATACTTGCTCTCACAGAAGTATCTTAACCTAAGACAGCAGCGGTGGATGGATTTCCTAGCATCCTACGACTTAGAGATAGCTTATACACTGGGTAAGGGTAATGTAGTGGCGGACGCATTGAGTAGGCAGAGGATGACTTTGAGTCCTCTATTCGTAGAAAGGCGAAGCTTGGAGTACATCTCGACCTTTGATCTTAAGCCATCTACGGATTTCACATTGGGATTGTTAGCATCATTAGAGGTGCGACCTACTCTATTGGAGCGTATTGGATCTATGCAGCGAGAGGACCTGCAGATAGTACTTGGACAAGCTCGGTAAAGGAGTGACTTCTAGTCACCTTGCTAAATATACCGTGGGTTAGAAATGGTGGCTAAGACGAGATGGAAGGCTATGTGTTCTGAAGATTGGGGAATTGCTAAAGGCAGTGCTTGAGGAAGCTCATCATTCTTGGATGACTATCCATCCGAGCGATGAGAAAATGTATCGAGACACGAAGATGGTTTTCTTTTGAACCGGCATGAAAAAGGATGTGGCGAAATTTGTAGCTCGATGCTTGACTTGCTAACGAGTAAAGGCTAAACAAAAGATACCAGGCAGATTGCTTCAGCTCTTGGATATCCCACAACGGAAGTGGAAGAGCGTCTCTACGGATTTCATCGATGGGTTACCTCGATCAAGGACTATAATGGCCCGCAAATCTGTACTATCTGAGCTGACTACATACATCACACATCCAACCCAAATATCACAGAAATAGGAATCATTTTTTTAGAAGAAAAAGGTAGAAGAAGAACAGAAATAACAACACAGAATCTCACATCGCAGCGGAACAAAATATAATATATCATAACTTTTGAAATACAAAATTTGTACTGTATACACATATCATTATCAAAGTACAACACTTACAACACAGCGGAACAAAACTCTACATAACTAACACTGAAGCCTCCTGCTCCAAGCTCCTTCAGATAAATCTGTAAAATCCTGAACTATTTGACTGCTCGTACAAATTTGGGCACTCAAGAGTTTAGGTAAAACAAAACAAAATAAACTCTGGGTCAGTCATGGGACTAGTATGAGTAAACAATTTAAAACAGTTTGAGAAAATAAACGATATCTCATAAGACCACGCTGTATAACACGAAATTGGTTTTTCCCTTATGAGAATCCAAAACACTAGATTTAACTTTCAAAATCCTTTTGAAAGAAACGATAATCTTTATGTGAAAACTCTTTGCATATTATAACGGTGTCTAAATCAAATAAATAGAAATGTAGTAGAACGCTTTCATCTCACGCTCCACATATATATATATATATATATAATATACAATCAAAACCGAGAGCACTTATTGGGTAATGAATTTCCAACTTTGACAAGGTATGAAACCACCTTCCGATAGTGTATCTCTAGAGGAGAATACACTGGGTTCAACAAGAACATCTTGTAACCCGGCCACACATGACCGACCACTCATTTCACTTGAGTGTATCGAATGTATATCACCAACGGTTGGGATCAACAACCGTTTTCCCAAATGGGACAACATCGAATAGAATAAAGAATGAAATGAATTTCTCTAGAAAGGTGATAATACACCCTAATTGGGAGCTACCCACTTAACCATGCTGCCTGCCCGATTTTTGTCATTTCCCAGTTGTTGAGGCCTGAAGCTACGATTACTTACCATTCATTGATAGCACAATCACTTTGAATGCCACAATGTCAGATCCGTTAATCATTAATTGATTTGCACAAATATATTCTGTAATGAACGCGAAATTTTCAACTTAGAAAATCGACACACAACACCATGTCGACTATTCAAAAGTCGGAAAAGACCGGAATGTTAATAGAAAGAAGTTAGAGGGTGAGAGTAGATAAGGTAGAAAATTAGAATAGAAGAATAAGAACACAACTACAACAACATCAAAGTAACACGAATCTCACAGCGGAATGAATAAAATATATTATATAACATAACTTTGGAATAAAACAATATCGGTATACAATACTATTATCAGAGTACAACACTTACAACAAAGCGGAAATAACAATAGCTATATTATCCTGAAGCCTCTTGCTCCAGCTCTCCAAGTATCTGTAAAATTCCGACCACTTGACTGCCCGTACAAAATGGGGCACCCAAGAGTTTAGGGAAAACAAAACAAACTCTGGGTCAGTCATGTGACTGGTGTGAGTAAACTCCAAACACTTGGTTTAACTTTTAAAATCCTTTTTAAAAGAAAGAATAACCGTAAGACCGATCCACACATAAACACAAATGGTTTTTACCTTACGATAACCCAAAACAATCTTTTAAAATCCATACTCTTCTTATATTATAACAATGTCTAAATCAAGTAGATAGCAATCTAATAGAACGCTTTCATCTCACGCTCTACATATATAATATGCAATCAAAATCTGCGGGCTCTTATTGGATAATGAATTCCCAACTATGACAAGGTATGAGACCACCTTCCAATCAATGTACTCTAAAACCGATACATTGGAGTTCAACAAGAACATCTTGTAGCTCAGCCACACATAACCGGCCATTCATTACGCTTGAATGTTCCGAATATATTGTCACCTTACGGTTGGTATACCAACTTAACCGTTTCCGGGAGATACAGAATTGAAAGAAGTAACAAATACGAATATTCTCTAGATGGTGACAATATACCCTAATTGGGTGCGACCTACTAAGCCATGCTGCCTGCCCGATTTCTATCATTTCTCGGTTGACGAGGCTTGAGGTCATAACGTACTATTATACACATCACACATATATTTACGTTGAATGCCAAATCGTCATACCCGCCAAATCACAAATTGATTTCCTCAAAAATACCACGAGTATAAAGCTAGGAGAAACGAATTTCTCCGCCACCAACGAAAATACGTTTGAAGTGATCAACTTACGCGATCTATTAGATATACTCTGTCAGGCATTCGTCCATACACATTGTCCTGAGACTGGACAAACCCAATGTACTATTTCAGAATAGCCGTTGCATAAACTCTGTCTTCAATTATCTTCATCATATTTGATTCACAATGCTAATGCCCATACGAAGCGGTTTTCAGATAATAAATCTGATCCCGGTCTCTCCAAATTGACAACGGAAATGGTCAAAAACTTTGATAGTCGGTTATTTAACTATCAAAGGAAAACATGTGTACAAACAACGGTTGTATTCCCAAATGGAAATCTTACCGAGCAAATCATCCATCAACCCTAATCTCCTTTAATTTAATTTGTCATTCAATTATTCATTTCCCTATTCCAGATTCTATATATTCGTAAATTCTTATTTTCTAAATTTAGAAAATATACGTTATTAATCATTGGAAAACATTTCCATATTTACTCTCATTTCTTATTTTCTATATTAGAAAATATTTCTGATTCGTATTTGGAAAACATTTCCAAAACTCCTTCATTGGATTTAAACAGATGTTTAAATAAAACACCGCTATGTCAACTCAAACCATTACACTCATTAACTAAATTCACTTAACCAACCTTCACTATCGAACCTTAACCATTCCTTAGTTAAAAACGAAGTCAATCAAGTTAGGGTATAACTACCTCTCAGACCTTAACTGAACAACATTATTAACCTCGAAATAGACAAAGTTCACCTTTTAAATCTTTAACAAACTTCCTTAAGTAACTATCGGATTCTATTTACGAATCCACTTCTTTTACAAAAACCATTTGATTATAACAATAGTGTTATAATCCCAGGCTTCCGAAATATAATAACTTAAATAAAACTTTTATTTATTAAATTTGGATAAATAAACAAACAACTAATTTATTAATAAATAAATCTTGATTAAAAACGGAAAGTGAATAGTACTTTCCCGAATACGATATAATCGAATTTCAACGTATAACTCTCTTTCGAATAATCTATTCGATAACTCTCTATTGAATAACCTATATTCGATTAACTCTCTTCGAACAACTTATATTTGATTAACTCTCTTCGAATAACTTACATTTGATTAACCCTCTTCGAATAAACATATTTGATTAACTCTCTTTGAATAAATATATTCGATTAACTCTTTTCGAATAACTTATATTCGATTAACCCTATTCGATTAACTCTTATTTGAATAACTAATATTCGATTAACCCTATTCGATTAACTCTTTTTCAAATAACTAATTTTATTTTAACCCTATATCCTATCTCATTCAAATTCCCATTTGAATTCCTATTTCAAAACCCAGTTTTACTTATAAATGTTTTAATTTATAAAATATTCATTTTAATCCATTTTTCACATCGAATGTGAAAAATATTTCTTTTATATAATCCATTTTGGTCTCGTATTTCAAAATAATATCCCATTTCCAAATTCTATTTATATAATTATTCATACGAAATCTCCTTTTTATTTGTAACACTTAAATACCATTTAAAATTCCCTTTATAAATGCTGAGTTCACATTCTATTTAAAATATCGATGCCGATTTCTACTTCTCTATATAAGTTCAGACTTATATATTCCATTTATCAAATGATAAATACTTTGTTTAATTTATAAAAACATTATTTATAAATTAATCTTCACAATTTATCTGTTAAAACAGATTCTATTTAAAATCTACTTTAAATAAATCCTTTCCATTTATCTGTTAAAACAGATTTCCACTTAATATTTATTTTCCACATATTTCCTTTTATAAAATTCTATTCATTTCCTAAATATTTCCTTTTATAAAATTCTATTCATTTTATAAATATGTCCTTTTATAATTCTATTTTTTTTATAAATATTTCCTTTTATAATTCCATTTGATTTCCAAATATTTTCTTTTATAATTCTATTTGATTTCTGAATATTTCCTTTTTATAATTCCTATTTATTTCCAAATATTTCCGTTTAATATTCAATATCCACTTTGAAATTCCTTTTTATAAAATCATTTGATTTTATATAATTAATTTATTTTCAATATACACTTTGAAAATACCCTTTTTACATTCCCATATTTCTTATGGTATTTAAATTACCGTATAAACAGACTAGTGTCATCATAATCAATCACATATTATATATCACATCATATATCACAATATATGAAAAAAACAGTATTATAAATATTGTGGAATTCTGTTGGATCCGTCCAACCTATTTTCCTGCATCCACAGACGTTAAACAATATAATTAACACCAATTACATTTCAACAATATTCTGATCAACCGAATCAATATTTGATTAACGATATATATATATACATACATATATATATATATATATTACTAGATCTATAATTTCAACCAATCAATTCAGCAGTTCATCCAAACAGTCAACATACATCAATCAACCAACATTTATCAATTCTAAAAATACGTTATAAAAATATAAACTGATCAGAGTTAGTGAGATTTACTCACATTGGTCGGTTATCGTTAAATAACGATAAGTGATCATCGATTTGATTCAGGCATTTTATTTTGCCATAAATTGATACGAGCTCCAATTGACTCCAAATCAGTTCCATTGTGTAGCCTCGTCCACACGATCCTAACAGATCTGACCGTTCCAAATTCTGATACAGTATGAACGAGATATTTAATTTACAAGTTTATATAACAATTTAAATAGTTTTTAAATTTAATACTTGAGTTATTGGGCTCATTATTGAAACAAAGCCCATGCCCATTTATAATTACCCTGACCCGCTCGTGTTATCTTCTCCAAACAGAAATTTGATCCCGTCTTCTTTTACTGTATTAGCTCCAAACATTTTCGATAATCAACCACAATTTCCTTGCTCTCTACTCCTTCGTTCAATCATGGAAATCACCAAACCCCGTCTCTTTAACCTCCTAATCCCTGTTTTATGCAAATCCTCTTCCTATAACATTTCGAACACATTATACTCAGGTAACCATTTCCGTTATTTCTTTTGATCCAAACTCCATCACCCCTCAATTTAAAACTAAACAAAAACAACCTGGGTTCTTCATTTAAAAATCCGCATCCCCCAGTACCATTTTCATCAACATCGAGTGTCTTCTTGCTTTTCGTGTTATCAACAGTTCGCACCACCTATAGGGAAAAGATGTGATATTGCATACTTTGAATTTCACCCAAAACTCATACAGAGGTGCTATTCAACCACATAGACTCGACTACATACCTAAATTTGACGATCAACTCCTCCATCTCATTGTTTCCTGAACCCAAGATCATCGTCAAGTTTTCTGGCTCCAAGGAAAACTGTTGATCTTGATGCTCTTCACATAAACGTGAAGCTTCTTAGCTCATGAATTCAGCTATCTATACTTTGTAATTTATCCATTTTTATTTCAATTTATATCGATTTTATAGATCATGAGTTTTGATGTGAGGAGAATATTGTGGCGGCTACTGCGTTTTGACTAAGCAGAATGGAAATAAGGGTTGGAAAAAGTTGGAGGTTATTTATAAGATAGGAAAATATTATTTTAAATCGATTTTTATCAATATAATAAGCTACCGTTATTCGTTTAAAATACCCTATCATCACATACAATATCCAAATTCGATAAAAATGGACATAAAACTATATTTTGACATTACGAACCAAACGAAACTTGTATCGTCGAATTCCGACTCCGTTTGCTCACACAGCATATTTTTAAAATCAAATTATCAAACAATTTTTCACATTAAAATCCCGTACAACCACAAACTTACTCCAAAAATTACGAAAATTGAAATCTAACAATAATTTAATATTACGGATCCAACAAAATTAATTTCATCGAAAATGGAGGTCATTTGTAAAATTGGCTATTTTTAAGGCCCTAAATAAATCAATTAAATATAAATATATTTAAAAACAATTTAATATAAATAAATTAATATTATCGTATATATTCACATATAATATCATATAACCCCAAAATATACATATCTGGATTTATAATTCGATATTTCAAAATTCCCAGTTATATCGATATTCGATTTAAATTAAAACCCTTTTATAATATAAATAAATCGTTATAAATTGTAAAGGAATTCCAAAGCGACTTTTCGAAAATTTGATTTGGACATAACTCACAATCTACACGATGAAATCTCAAATTTTATCTTCCATTAGAAAAATATACTTCACCAGTTCCGAGCGTTTCTTGTTTCACAGAAATTCGACTTAAAACGGATTCTATATATCCATTTAAAGTTCGAATCGCCAAATCACGAACTACCGCGTCATTTCGAGCTTGATTATAATTATAATATAATTAATACGTTCAACAAACATCTATAAATAAATTTCTTAATATAATTCAATTCTAAATTGAATTATATATTTTAAATTGTCTAGTTCACACAATAATGTCAATTCGCTATTTCCGATTATTTCGAAAATAAATATATTATTCTATTATTTATATTAATTAATTGTTTAGTGCTATTTAATTAAACGACAATTTAAATCTCTAAATCACTATTTAAATAATTAAATTAATTATTTATTATACCATAAAAATACGGGACGTTACATTCTTCCCCCCTTAAAATAATTTCACCTTCGAAATTGCTAAGGTAGAAAACAAGCCCTATTAACTGGGTTAAAAATTACTTATTTACTTTTTAACTTCAGCTTTACCAATTTATATCCATTAAAATATTAATTTATTCTTATAAATGAAAATTTTTAAAAATCCTGAAAATTTTCTAACACCTTAAATTTTTGAAAAAATTCGCCATCACCTCCTTTGTACGGCTCAATCGGTACAACTACAACTCGCCTCTCTAGGCCTTCTCCAATCCAAACGAAAATCAAACAGCCAAGCGGCTTGCCAAATCGGCTTATAAATCTCATACTCATATAAAAGTAAACTTGTACCTTTTTGTCGGGCATATCATTATATCCTTTCCATCTGCTACCAATTCAGCATATACCAATATCATCCCAATCAAACTCCAATCATTTGTTCTTAAATCCAATCATTCTATTCTCAAACCAAATCTCATTCTCAATATCAAATCCCATTCTCGGTTTCAAATTCTTAACTCACCAACCTAATATACTTATCCCAGTTAAGTTACATTTCCACATTTCATTAACTAATTAATTTTTCTAATCAGTTATCTTTATCTCAGAACTTAATCTGATTTTAATTTCAAAAATCAATCCATTCACATGTGTCCAATTATATTCAGGAATTCTATTTTTCTTAATATTACTCTATTTCAATTCAGTTTCCACTTAACTGGCTTAAATTTCAATTCCAATTTGCTTTCAAAAATCTCAATTCAATTTGTTTTTAATTCAAACAGTCTCTTCCTAGGAATTTTAAACAGGTTTGCTTTTCTAAAACCAAATATTCCTTTTCGGATTTCAAACAATCTTGTTTCCTCAAAATAATTTGAAACAGTATCTTTGGTAGTAATTCGTCACTTAGAACTCGAAAATGAACACCGATAATGTGGCCAGCATCTTCAGGGATATTTCCCAGCGACTGAAGTGGGTTCAATACTATATCACATTTCAAAACTTATATTTAAACAATTTCATTTTGAAACCAATTCAAAATACCATGCACGAAGCTCGTAAAACAATTTAAAATCTCCTAGGATTTAAAATTTCCTTATATTTAATCCAACACCATTTACAAACTCTTTTTCACATTTCCAAAGTTTTAATTCCAATTCTGATTTTAAATTGAGATTTAATCCAATTGATTTCATATATTAAAATTACATGAATCCCGATTGGCTATTTACATAACCATTTCACTTTCTATAATCTTACTCGATTATAATAACAACTAATATATCCAATACGTTATAATACTTCCAATATAAATCCTTTATATCAAAATATAATTTGGGTAAAATTATTTAATTTACCCTCTTATCAAAACATACCGCGTCGGTTCATCGTACTTGAGTATTTAGAAACCCCTCCGATACAGTGGATCAAACTGATCGACCAGAACTTATGAACAACTCAACCAATAAATCTCCATAATATAAAACCACTTTTATATCAAATAACAAATACATGCTCATATATATACACTCAAACTCAATCGAGGGTATTACTAACCCCATCTCTACTGAGTCACGCCACAGAGCAAAGGTAATTACGTAACCTTCAGCTCAGATACCACTGTAACGAACGCGAAATTTTCGACTTAGAAAATCGACACACAACACCATGTCGACTATTCAAAAGTCGGAAAGACCGGAACGTTAATAGAAATAAGTTAGAGAGTGAGAATATATAAGATAGAAAATTAGAATAGAAGAAGAAGAACACAACTACAACAACATCATAGTAACACGGATCTCACAGCGGAACGAATAAAATATATTATATAACATAAGTTTGGAATAAAACAATATCGGTATACAATACTATTATCAGAGTACAACACTTACAACATAGCGGAAATAACAATAGCTATATAATCCTGAAGCCTCCTGCTCCAGCTCTCCAAGTTTATGTAAAATCCCAACTACTTGACTGCCCGTACAAAATGGGGCACCCAAGAGTTTAGGGAAATCAAACAAAATAAACTCTGGGTCAGTCATGTGCCTGGTGTGAGTAAACTCCAAACACTTTGTTTAACTTTTAAAATCCTTTTTAAAAGAAAGAATAATCTTAAGATCGATCCATACATGAACACGAATGGTTTTTACCTTATGATAACCCAAAACAATCTTTTAAAATCCATACTCTATTGATATTATAATAATGTTTAGTCAAGTAGATAGCAATCTAGTAGAACGCTTTCATCTCACGCTCTACATATATAATATACAATCAAAAACCGTGGGCTCTTATTGGATAATGAATTCCCAACTATGACAAGGTATGGGACCACCTTCCGATCAGTGTACTCTAGAAGCGATACAATCAAGTTCAACAAGAACATCTTGTAACTCAGCCACACATAACGGGCCATTCATTTCGCTTGAATGTTCCGAATATATTGTCACCTTACGGTTGGTATACCGACATAACTGTTCCTGGGAGATACATAATTGAAAGAAGTAACAAATATGAATATTCTCTAGATGGTGACAATATACCCTAATTGGGTGTGACCCACTTAGCCATGTTGCCCGCCCGACTTCTAGCATTTCTCGGTTGATGAGGCTTGAGGTCATAACGTACTATTATACACATCACATCTACATTTACTTTGAATGTCACATCGTTATACCCGCCAAATCAAAAATTGATTTCCTCAAACATACCACGGGTATAAAGCTAGGAGAAACGAATTTCTCTTCCATCAACGTAAATACGTTTGAAGCGATCAACTTACGCGATCTATTAGATATACTCTATCAGGCATTCGTCCATACACATTGTCTTGGGACTGGACAAACCCAAGGCATTATTCCAGAAAAGCCGTTGCATAAACTCCGTCTTCAATTATCTTCATCATATTTGATTCACAATGCTAATGCCCATACGGAGTGGTTTTCAGATAATAAATCTGATCTCGGTATCTCCGTATTGACAACGGAAATGGTCAAAAACTTTGATAGTCGGTTATTTAACTATCAAAGGATAACATGTGTACAAACAACAGCATATTCCCAAATGGAAATCTTACCGAGCAAATCATCAATCAACCCTGATCCCCTTTAATTTAATTTTTCATTCAATTATTAATTTTCCTATTCCCGTTTCCATATTTTCGTAAATTCTTATTTTTTAAATTTAGAAAATATACGTTATTAATCATTGGAAAACATTTCCATATTTACTCTCATTTCTTATTTTTTATATTAGAAAACATTTCTGATTCTTATTTGGAAAACATTTCCAAAACTCCTTCATTGGATTTAAACAGATGTTTAAATAAAACACCGCTATGTCAACTCAAACCATTACACTCATTAACTAAATTCACTTAACCAACCTTCACTATCGAACATTAACCATTCCTTAGTTAAAATTGAAGTCAATCAAGTTGGGGTATAACTGCCTCTCAGACCTTAACTGAACAACATTTTTAACCTCGAAATAGACAAAGTTCACCTTTTAAATCTTTAACAAATTTCCTTACGTAACTCTCGGATTTTATTTACGAATCCACTTCTTTTACAGAAACCATTTGATTATAACAATAGTGTTATAATCCCAGGCTTCCGAAATATAATAACTTAAATAAAACTTTTATTTATTAAATTTGGATAAATAAACAAACAACTAATTTATTAATAAATAAATAAATCTTGATTAAAAACAAAAAGTGAATAGTACTTTCCCAAATTCGATATAATCGAATTTCAACGTATAACTCTCTTTCGAATAATCTATTCGATAACTCTCTTTCGAATAACCTATATCGATTAACTCTCTTCGAATAACTTATATTCGATTAACTCTCTTCGAATAACTTACATTCGATTAACTCTCTTCGAACAAATATAATCGATTAACTCTTTTCGAATAAATATATTCGATTAACTCCCTTCGAATAACTTATATTTGATTAACCCTATTCGATTAACTCTTATTCGAATAACTAATATTCGATTAACTCTATTTGATTAACTCTTTTTCGAATAACTAATTTTATTTTAACCCTATTTCCTATCTCATTCAAATTCCCATTTGAATTTCTATTTCAAAACACAATTTTCCTTATAAATGTTTTAATTTATAAAATATTCATTTTAATCCATTTTTCACGTCGAATGTGAAAAATATTTCTTTTATATAACCCATTAAGTTTGATCTCGTATTTTAAAATAATATCCCATTTCCAAATTCTATTTATTATTCATACGAAATCTCCTTTATATTTCTAACACTTAAATCTCATTTAAAATTCCCTTTATAAATGATGAGTTCACATTTTATTTAAAATATCGGTGTTAAAACCGATTTCTACTTCTCTATATAAGTTTAAACTTATATATTCCATTTATCAAATGATAAATGTTTTGTTTAATTTATAAAAACATTATTTATAAATTAATCTTCTCAATTTATCTGTTAAAACAGATTCTATTTAAAATCTACTTTAAATAAATCCTTTCCATTTATCTGTTAAAACAGATTTCCACTTAATATTTATTTTCCACATAATTCCTTTTATAAAATTCTATTCATTTCCCAAATATTTCCTTTTATAAAATTCTATTCATTTTATAAATATTTCCTTTTATAATTTTATTTGTTTTTCAAATATTTCCTTTTATAATTCCATTTGATTTCCAAATATTTCCATTTATAATTCTATTTGATTTCCGAACATTTCCTTTTTTATAATTCCTATGTATTTCCAAATATTTCGGTTTAATATTCAATATCCACTTTGAAATTCCTTTTTATAAAATTATTTGATTTTATGTAATTATTTTATTTTCAATATACACCTTGAAAAATTCCCTTTTTACATTCCCATATTTCTTATGGTATTTAAAATACCATATAAACAGACCAATGTCATCATAATCAATCACAGATTATATATCACATTATAAATCACAATATATGAAAAAACAATATTATAAATATTGAGGAATCCAGTTGGATCACTAAAACCAGTTTCATTGCGCCCACAAATGTTAAACAATATAATTAACATCAATTTCATTTCAACATGAAATATTCTGATCAACCGAATCAATATTTGATTAACGATATATATATATGTGTGTGTGTGTGGGGGGGGGCGGCTATTTGGACACAAACTTAGAGACACAAAGCTTCAACCGTTGGATCTTTTGTCTTTATGTGGGAAGGTGTAAATCATGGGATGATCCAATGGTGAAGATTGGTTGTGTCACCAATTGTGTCTACATTTTGTGTCCCAGTTGACTTTCCCTATATATATATATATATATATATATATATATATATATATATATATATATATATATATATAACTAGATCAATAATTTCAACCGATCAATATATCAGTTCATCCAAACAATCAACATATAGCAATCAACCAACATTTATCAATTCTAAAAATACGTTATAAAAATATAAACTGATCAGAGTTAGTGAGATTTACTCACATTGATCGGTTATCGTTAAATAATGATAAGCGATCAACGATTTGATTCAGGCATTTTATTTCGCCATAAATTGATACGAGCTCCAATTGACTCCAAATCAGTTCCATTGTGTGGCCCTCGTCCATACGATCCTAACGGATCTGACTGTTCCAAATTCCGATACAGTATGAACGAGATATGTAATTTACAATTTTATATAACAATTTAAATAGTTTTTAAATTTAATACTTGAGTTATTGGGCTCACTATTGAAACAAAGCCCATGCCCATTTATAGTTACCCTGACCCCCTCGTGTTATCTTCTCCAAACAGAAATTTTATCCCGTCTTCTTTTACAGTATTAGCTCCAACCATTTTCGATAATCAACCACAATTTTCATGCTCTCTACTCCTTCGTTCAATCACGGAAATCACCAAACCCCATCTTTTTAACCTCATAATCCTTGTTTTATGCAAATCCTCTTCCTAGAACATTTCGAACACGCTATATTCAGGTAACCATTTCCGTTATTTCTTTTGATCCAAACTCCATCACCCCTCAATTAAAAACTAAACAAAAACAACCTGGGTTCTTCATTTCAAAATCTGCATCCCCCAGTACCATTTTCATCAACAATGGGTGTCTTCTTGCTTTTCGTGTTATCAGCAGTTCGCACCACCTACAGGGAAAAGATGCGATATTTCTTACTTTGAATTTCACCCAAAACTCATACACAGGTACTATTCAACCACGTAGACTCGACTACATACCTAAATTTGACGATCAACTCCTCCATCTCATTGTTTCCCGAACCCTAGAACATCGTCAAGTTTTCTGGTTCCAAGAAAAATCGTCGATCTTGATGCTCTTCGCATAAATGTGAAGCTTCTTAGCTCATGAATTCAACTATCCATACTTTGTAATTTATCAATTTTTATTTCAATTTATATTGATTTTATAGATCGTGAATTTTACTGTGAGGAGAATATTCTGGCGGCTACTGCGTTTTGACTAAGCAGAATGGAAATAAGGGTTGGAAAAAGTTGGAGGTTATTTATAAGATAGGAAAATATTATTTTAAATCGATTTTTATCAATATAATAAGCTACTGTTATTTGTTTTCGTCGTTTAAAATACCCTATCATCACATACAATATCCAAATTCGATAAAAATGGACATACAACTATATTTTGACATTACGGACCCAACAAAACTTGTATCGTCGAATTCCGACTCCGTTTGCTCACACAGCATATTTTTAAAGTCAAATTATTGACTATTTTTCACATTAAAATCCCGTACGGCCACATACGAACTCCAAAAATTACGAAAATTGAATTCTAACAATAATTTAATATTCCAGATCCAACAAAATTAATTTCATCGAAAACGGAGGTGGTTTGTAAAACTGGCTATTTTTAAGGCCCTAAATAAATCAATTAAACATAAATATATTGAAAAAACAATTTAATTTAATATAAATAAATTAACATTATCATATATATTCACATATAATATCATATAACTCCAAAATATACATATCTGGATTTATAATTCGATATTTCAAAATTCCCAGTTATATCGACATTTGATTTATATTAAAAACCCATTTATAATATAAATAAATCGTTATAAATTATAAAGGAATTCCATAGCGACTTTTGAAAATTTGATTTAGACATAACTCACAATCTACACGAAGAAATCTCAATTTTTCTATTCCATTAGAAAAATATACTTCACCAGTTCCGAGAGTTTCTTGTTTCATAGAAATCCGACTTAAAACGGATTCTGTATATTCATTTAAAGTTCGAATCGCCAAATCATGAACTGCCGCGCCATTTAGAGCTTGATTATAATTATAATATAATTAATACGTTCAACTGACATTTTTCTTAATATAATTCAATTCTAAACTGAATTATATATTTTAAATGTTCCAATTCACACAATATTGTCAATTTACTATTTCCGATTATTTCGAAAATAAATATATTATTCTATTATTTATATTGATTAAATATTTAGTATTATTTAATTAAATGACCATTTAAATCTCTAAATCACTATTTAAATAATTAAATTAATTATTATTATACCATAAAAATACGAGACGTTACAGAAGGGCAATACGAGCATTTGGGTGATAGTAGATAGGAAGAGCGCTCATTTTATTTCTGTTAAGAGTAACAGGACAACGGCTTGGCTGACACCAGTATGTCTTTGAGAGATAGTTTGATTGCATGGGGTACCTTCTATTATAGTAAGCGACCGCGGCCCTATCTTTACTAGTGAGTTTTAGAAGAGCTTACAAGAGGTATTAGGTACGCAACTACATTTGAGCACGACATACCACCTTCAGACAGATGGACAAACTAAGAGGGTGAATAAAGTTCTTGAGTATCTTCTAATACTATGCATGCTAGACTTTGGAGGGACTTGGGAGGAGCATATCCCATTGGTGTAGTTCACTTACAATAACAGTTACCAGTCGAGCATAACATGACACCCTTCGAAGCGCTATATGGACGACCTTGTAGATAGCCGACTTATTGGTGGGAGTCTACAAACAGACTTCTACTTAGATCAGAGATGATTCGATATACTTCCGAGAAGACTGACCTTATCCACCGAAGAATGAAAGCCGCTCAAGACAAACATAAATCATATGCCAATAAAAGGAGGACCGATTTGGAAATTGAAGTGGGAGATATGGTCTTCATTAAAATATCACCGCTAAGGAATGTAGTTCGCTTTGGATCAGTAGGGAAGTTGGTACCAAGATTTGTAGGGTTATTCCCTATAATGGAGAGGATAGGTCAGATGGCATATAACATTAAGCTACCGCATAGATTGGCGGGCGTACACGATGTGTTTCACATTTCCTATTTGAGGAAATGTCTCCATGATACGGCAGAGGTAGTAGAGCTGAGCACACTTGAAGGCGTGGAAGTTGAGAAGGAAGCATCAATGAGAAGAGTTCCTACTCATATCTTTGGATCAGAAATCAAGAAGCTACGTAACAAGGAAATCAGATTGGTAAAAGTATAATGGGGAGAAGACCGCGAAGATGCGACGTGTGAACCCGAAGGTAGGATTCACGCTTCTTGTCTTTTTCTTTTTAAAAGTACGTTATTGACTTCTTCTCTAAGCTTTTACTTTGCATTTACTTCTACTATTCAAGTTTATTTATCCTATCATTCGAACCTTTCCACACTTAGGTAGAATCCAATGGTTGGAAATATGTGTTTGAAACATGTTATGATTGATGGTTGCAAGTGTGTGTTAGTAGTTGCCCGTGGAAGCATACACACACACTAGGCACTAGATCGACTCAAACACTTACATATTGCATATAAATATGTGTGCATTTTTTATTTTCTACGGATGGAAATGGTGATTCATCATATGGATGTTGCACTTTGATGAATGATTGTGCATACATATTGAGTTTATATGTTGTATTAGGATAATTTGCATACATTCTGGATTCATGGCACAAACATGTATTGCATTAAGGAGGTCAACTGAATCATTCGACCGCTTGATTTTCGCATCATTGTAAGGACATATACACACAACACCTTTACACATGTTCACACAAGCATTAGAAAATTTTAAAGACAATGGATGCCTGTAGATGATGGAAGAGTATATGGTTGTAGGTGGTTGTTAGGATAGTAATATTCTTTATAGCTTGGAGATCTTGGGAACAAAAGCCTTTGAGTAGGGGAGAATGTAACGCCCCAAAAAATAATACACTATATTTATGCTTTAAGATAATAAAATAGGTATTACTTAATAAAATATTCAGAATTAAGTGAAATCGGCATCACCGTTGCGTTCGTCTTGGAATTCTGGTTCAGATAAACCCAAGTTTACGTAAAACGGATAACGTATGAAGAAGTTATGGGCATTAGAAGTTTGTATACATATAAAGAGCTTATATATGAATATAATAAAAAATAATTCCATAATTTTCAAACGAGACGAAGTAGGAAATTAACCGCGAAACCAGACCATTATGGGACGACCCACAATCGGCCTGGGTCGACCCTAGGGCCGACCTCATGGGTTGACCCTAGGGTCGACCTCATAGGTTGACCCTAAGGTCGACCTATTGACGATCTGGGCAGGTGCGTTCTATGAATCTGGATTGTTTTCCGACTAAATTTGTTGTTGACTCAGTGCTACATGTACGGTAAAGATTAAACCCTCGAATCTAAAAGCTGAGGTTGACTTTGTGAATATATAAATAGGTAACTTCTCTCATCCTAATACACATCATTTCTTCATATCTTCTGCCTCTATGAAATTATTCTAGAAACATATAATAGGGTAATGTTGTTGAGGCCTAGATCTACAGAGACAACATTCATGACTTGCATGCATGCAATAACTAAAAGAATTGGATTGGACTTTTCCACGACATATAGAGATTTAATCTTCTTCACCAAGAACTACTGTGAGTTCCCTGTCATTTTCAGATCTAATTTCTTAGACTATAACATGACAGTTAAATGAAATTGGGTTAGGATATACAATATTTATAAGATAAATGCTATGCATGTTTTTCACTGTTAATCACCTATGCCGTTATGATAAGTAAAACATATGCCTTTACTGTTGGATAATTTACAAGTTGTATGTGTGTATCTTCCTTTTCCCTATTTCTGTGTTTTAATTTATTTCCAGTCTTGCCTATATGCCTATGTGATTTGATTCTAATTCTCATTCCTCTGTTTTCTCTTTTTATTTACGCTAAGCCTAGGCCTTTTGGAGCCTAGGCTATACCCGATTAGAGTGTGCGTATACTTCGGGCAATAATGAATGACATAAAAAGAGGAAGTTAGGCATGTTGTTAAGCTGGGACTTTTAACTATAATTTAGGAAAGGGACAATATACACATGTTTAGACTTGCTGTAAACTGATAAAAAGGGATAATGTGTATATACTTGATGTAAGTCGATAACATGTATAAACATGTATATGTTGTAATTTGGGAACATAGTTGATGAATAATATGCATATGAAGTGGACATGTTAGATTTGACTTAATACAGACATTAAGTAAACGTCATTTTAGAATATTTAAGTACCAGATGTAGGTTAATAAACTGAAACGCTGTAGAAATTGTATACATCTGGGAAGGAGTTTTGGGGAAGAGTTGTACACACATAATGACATGTAATATTACAACCACGCTTATTAGTAAACCTAAACCTGCTAGGTTAAACATGAGTATTAATAAGCTAAGAGGTCCCTCATTATGCTGTTGTATTGTGTTTTCGGGACTCTTTATGCTAGTTTTGGGGGCACAAGCTTAGGGGGTTTGGCTTGTGCCAATCTGCTATTTGGAATCCATATTAGTCAGTATCCCTGTTGGTATTTTGATAGAAGGGGCCTCACACTAGGTAGGGGTCAGGACACGCTGTACTGAACTAGATAGTAAGAGGTTCACAAGGGGAAGGTGGGGATGGGGCGTTCCGGTGGAGTCATGAGCGTGCATGGGGCCGATTAGGGAAGATAAACCGTTGTAACACCAGTAAATAGGTCTGTGCTATATAGTTGTTGGGTTAGGGAGTGATACACCCTACTGTCAGGGCTGACACAGGGTACTTACGTAGTAGGGAGCCGATCGTATGGGTAGTAATTAAAGTATACCTAATCCTGATATTATGTAATTAGGTTAGCAACTAATCTTGTTATGTAATTAGGGTACATCTAATCCTGCTGCTTAATCCTATTGTTTTATTTTACTGTTAATCATGTTGTTATGTAATTAAACACCTAATCCTGTTATATTAGTATTGGTGCAGACAAGCCTGTTTTAGGATATAAATGTGAAGCATTAGTCGATCATAGTTTATTCCCGTTTATCATGCTGTTTTGTTTTGTTTAGTTTTCCTTATATGAAATTGTACCTTTCTCATCCAGTCTAATTTACATGTATTGGCATTTCTATTTTACGCATATTTGAAAATCACTAGAACTCGCCAGACTTTATGTATGACCCTTTTTCTTTCACTTCTTTCTTTCTCCCCTCTCCCCCAGGTCCTCGGAGTGGAAGCACTCAACAGTGACTAGAACTTTCTCTTGTAGCTTGGACTTGGATTACTTGAGATGTACCGTTTTCGACTTGCTTTTTATTCTATTATGGCTTATTGCGAGGGATATGATTTTATGTACTCTGATGTTTTGTTTTATGAGATATTTTATGAGACACATTTGATGTAACTGATTTTGATGTAATATGTTTGAGACTATGTTTTATTTTTAATAATGAAGTTGAAATTTTCGTTGTTTATTTTATATCTGTCTTGTGAATTTCTGTATTGTTTACTTATTGTGCTTCACGAAACTTAATGCATTCTCTTATAAGTGACATTAACGACATGGAGTGTCACACACCTTGTGTGAGTTCATAGCTGAATATGATTTAAATTTATGTGTGAGTACTTCTAAGTGTTTATGGGTGTTGACTCTTCATTACTTACTGGTTTGAGTATGTACATGTTTGTCTACTTTTATATTTTGCCAGACTATTATACTATGAGTGTTTGATTTTGTGTTTCCCAACATTTCATTTGCTTTTGCTTTGTTACCCTATTAATTTATCATTGCAAAAGTTAATAAATTAAAATTGAACCCTATGAATTATTATAGTTTCATTTCTACAGTGGCTGTGTGACCAACCTGTGGGGAGCCTCTCTTTTCAACAAGCTTTAATAACGGTAGTAATGTTTGTGCTTATATATGTTTTGTATGAAAAATAATTAATGAAAATATGATATGTCGATAATTAATATTTATTGTTTTTCAAAGTATAATGTCAACGTTACTTGTAGTAGCAAAGGCTTTTTCACTATCCAAACGCTTCCTTGTCATTCTTCATAGTGTTGCTCCACTTCGGCTGATTTAGAAACTTTTAGATTTTACGCCTGTGCTAGGCATATGTTGCTTTAAAACAATACACGAAACTTTAGTACCTTCATTAGTTATGATTTAATTCACGTGTTTAATGTGCAGATGTGTTATTCTGGACATATTGTTGGAAATAGATAGGATAATGAGACCGGAAAGGATAGTGGTGTTTGGAGATAAAGTGGAAGTTCTAATCAAGGAATCAAGGTGAAGACAATTATTGGGATGATGGAGTGGTCACATTCATGATTATGAAGAGGGTCTGTTTAATTCTTGTTGGTGTTGGGTCTTTACTGGACTTGTGAATCTCTTTGGTTTGGCCCAGCAATCGATTTTGTAGCTATTCCATTTTGTTTATATGTGCTTGATTTCGTTTGTATATTTAATCCTTATTGTATAAAAATTTGAAATGTTTATGCTAATCTGGTACTTTGAATACTGTAAGCCTTGAATAACTTCTTCAATGATATCAATTATTTATTGTTACGCATAGCTAGAAATTGATAATGGTAACTGATCATTATTATATGGTTTGGTTAATTTATCGTTTTCCTTTGTAAAAAAAAATTGATATGAGGAAGTTGTATAATGCATTAAATTAGCATGATCCATTAAATAAGCGGGTTGAAAACTATTTTATATAGTTAGATTTTTTGCTTCGGTTGTCAGCAAATCTTGAGCAAAAAAAAAAAAAAAATCCTTTTCAAGCAAAAGTTATCGCCTTTTTCTTCTGCTATCAGTAAGAACCGAAGCAAAAAAACTGATTGTTGCTTCAATTGTACAACCGAAGCAGTAAGTTTCGGTATGTTATGTCGTCTGCATTTGCTTCGGTTGTTGAACTGAAGCAACAGGCGGTAAAACAACCAAAGCAAATGACATGTTTTGTAGTAGTGAATTTTGTTTATTTGTTTGGAGTTGATGTTTTAGTTTTAAAAATCGTTTTCATTATCATACATGACAAAAATGATATCAATATATTATAAAAATGATACTCACTGTTTGTTTGATTAGAGTTGATTTGTGTAGTTTATGTCACGCTATTACCTCGCCATATCCCCGCTATAACGTGTAGCGGATTTCTACCGCTACGCTATTTCCAAATAGCCGATGAGATAGCCTTCCCGCTTTAAGCCCCGCTATAATCTGATTTTCCCGATATATCTCATTATTTCAGCTATATTCCGCTATATCTTGTATTAGAGAAATGAATTAAAAATGACATTTATGCATTATTAAATTATTTTTTAAATATATTTTTCAAAATATAAAAGAGTATAGTATTCTATTAAATTTAGTCAAGCTAAATAAAAGTTTACATTTATTTACATATATTTGCTTATGGTTTTATTTAAAATTAAGAATGTACTAATTATAATTAAGTTAAATGTTAATTTTCCATTTAATGATCATTTATAAATTTGTAAAAGCATTAATTAAGCGTTTTGTATGCTATTTTAGACTCATCCGCTATATCCTGCTATTTTCTCCCTTTATCCCCGCTACAACTTTTTGTGCCTCTGCCGCATTGGATCCGCTGAGCGCTTTAACTGCACAGGAGTTGGCGTTTCCTAATTTTAAAAACCGTTTTCAACGTCATACATTTGAAAAATAATACCAATATATTATAAAAACGATACTCATTGTTTGACTGGAATTGATGCTTTTTATTTCAATTTTTCTTCACTATCATACATATCTAAGCTGATATTAGTATATTGTAAAAATAATACAAGTTTGTAGTATGTAACAATTACATGGCAAGGGGGTTAAACACTATTAAGTTGGAATCGAACCCTTGACCTCTTGCACCATGTTTAAGAATAATAGATTTGGTTTGTTTCATTGGTGTTGACGTTTTTAATATTAAAAGTTATTTTCACTATAATACATAAGAAACTAATACCAACATATTACAAAAAATATACTCGGTTCTATTTGATTGGAATTAATGGCGCGTAATTTTAAAAATAATTCTCGCTATCATACATAAGAAAAATGATATCAAGGTATTATAAAAATAATATCATTCTTTGTTTGATTGGAGTTAATGTTTTTTTTAGTCTTCACCATCTTACACATTGTTAACCCGTCTCTTTACAAGGTTGTTACACGTCGAATTTGAATACACCGATTTCACAACCATCAAGGCAGATAGTTCAAAGAAATGGTCGGATCGCTTGGGATCAAGCAGGAGCAAAGCTACGAACAACTGGATTTACCCTAGTAGCACGCTGGAATTGGCCAAGTCTGAAAAAGAGTCAAGGAAGTCGGGGATCTGTATGGATTCGAGGTGTACAAAATTCAACCAAACAATGAATGAAACTCGATGACCATATAGGAAACTTGAAAAATCGACTTTGGGAACACGAAGAATCAGGAAAGGGGACCTCCCCTAGGGGTCGCACTATATTTGGTGCAACACCTAGGTGTCGGTCCGGACCCTTAATTGGGATCAATATCAATCTCTTCAAGCATGGGGGATCGAGCCCCTTTTCTTTTGACCTCAGCTTATACGTGTCGCTTTGGGTTTTCCTCCAAAATTTCGAGTCAATCAGAGTTCTTCTTCAACTAAAGATACACCATAATTCGTGCTTGGAAAAGGATTTTATCCAAAATTGAAGTCTTAATATGCCCACGCTGAAAATGCATTTACATTCTAAGCAGTGTATCAGTATATGGTATATAGCGACATAAAAAATTTAAAAAAATGCTGCATTCGTATCACCTGACATTGAAAATCTATCCCTTTGTCTTTGTACTCGACGTGTAGGCATTTTGAGAATTTGTCCATGTACCTGCATTTCAAAATTTACTGTATCGTCACGGAACAGGGTGGGCATTTTTCATACCTCATGCATTGCCCGAAAGATCTTCATAACTGATCATGCACCCTTTTTAGTATCTCATGTTCATTCACGAATTAGTATCTAACAATTCACTGAATCGCTGGAATCGTGTAGTATGTGATTGTGGATCTTTTATGATCTATTTTGGTGTTAGTAACGTTGTGACAAAAAACATCGCTAATACATATCAAAACTAATATTGATATATTATAAAAATGACACCTATTTTTTATTGGATTGATAATTATTTCCATTGTCATAGATACGAAAACTGATAGAAGTTGATGTTTTGTAATTTTAAAAATGTTTTTTAATTTATGATCATTCGCTACAAAAATGATATCAAACATTGCAAAACAAATAACATTGTCTGTTTTATTTGAGTTCATGTTTTGTAATTTTAGTAATTATATTCACTATTAGGTAATAAAATTGACATCATTACATCTCAAAAATGATAGCATTGTCTATTTGATTGGATTTAAGTAGAAAAGAATAACCAAAACTCCCTTATTGTTGCTAAAATTTAAACATACGGATTCCTTTTAATTTGCGGTAGAAGGAGCCAAGATTAGCATCCACAACAGGAGCATATTCAGGTATAGGTTTATGTAGATCTAAACTTTAGTAATCTGACCAAAAAAAATGTACTCGTCATATGCATGAGGATTAACAACCACATCAAAAGCATGTGCAACGGTTTATGAAAAGTTTGGAAAGCTCTCCATCTCAAGTCGCAAAGGACTTCTCATGTGGTTTTTGCCTTGATAACCCTTACTTTTTTGTTTGATTTGTGTTGATCTTAGCGCCGAGCACTCCTAAATTGGAGAAGGATCTTTCTTTTTTTTGGGAAAATTGTTAGTTGCGTAGAAAATATGTCCTCTTTAAGAAAAATTGCGTCCGTAGTTACTCCTTTCAACCGAGTTGTCTTGTTATATTGTTAAACTATATTCTCTTTTTGTAGGTGGCTGGAATAGAGAAGCTATCAGGAAAGCAACGTCATATTGCTAGCGCTAAGAGACTCCTACAGAGAAAGAGACACTTTGTTTAACATTAAGTTTCAAAACACACAAAACATTTTTATCAAAAAAAATAATATATATTACGTTCCTCTTTTCCAAGAATCATTAAAAAAAACGTAAAATACTTTAAATTTTCAAAAAATATCTCAATTTATATTTATCTTCATATTTATGTCGAAAAAATAAATAAATAAAACAAAAATATTGAGTTTTAGAAAAACTTGCAGAAACTTATGCAATTACCCAAAATATTGCTGACATACAAACAATTATAGCCAATTGTTACATAATTTTGTGCAATTTTTGATGAATATTCAAACTTATAGAATTTATTTTAAATTATATTTAACATTGTGCAGGAGAAAGTTAATGTGAAACGAGCACACAGAGTTGACCACTATGATGGAAAATCGCGTGCAAATTTGAAAATTTATAAAAAATTGTAGACATTTCTGCATTTTTTTATGTCTGCAAGTATTGACTTATTGAATATTTGTATATATGTATGCAATTATTAAGTGAATATTTGCATATATGTACGTAATATTTCTCAACAAGTGTCGCAGACATTTCTACACTAAATTTTTGTTGTTTTTTTTCCAATTGTTCAGTTTTAATTAGCGGTAGACATAAACCGCACCACAATACGGAAACCGCCCGGATTGGACCGGAAAATCGTTGCGGAAAATTGAACCGAATCATCTTCCTAAAGCAAAAACCACAAACCAACCCGTAATGATTTGGTTCGGTTGCAGTTTGTACTGTTGACCCAACCATATTAAACTAAATGGAACCAAATACCTACACTAATAATCTTGTGATAAAAATATAACTAATTCTTATCTAATTTTTTTATTCCAACGATGTATATTCTATTTTCAGCGTATATTATTGTTATATTAATAATAATTTTTATCACAAAGAAATTTTTTATAGTTTCAGTATAATAGTTTTCATATCGTTTTTTTGAAAATGCCAATTACAATCTTATTTGAGTTATCTTACTTAATATTTATGCATTAATTAAAGCTGATGTTTGGTTAATGTGACGGCCCGCCCCGCACCAACCGACATTTACTCCAAAAGTGCGCTGTACACATGTCCAGTTAGCACGGGACGGACGTCAGAAGAAAAGAAAGAAGACGAAGAATCAACAAAGAACCTGTAGAATGTCTCACAGTGCATAGAATAAAATATAATAATAACATACTTGACATAAAACAGGTGAGACAGTGCATAAGCTGAAACAACTAACATAGCAGCGGAAAATATAAGTACAGCTTATGATCCAAAGTTAAACATTATTACAACTTTTCAAACTGTCTCAAAGCAAAAGCAAGATAAAGGAGGTACACTACTAATGCCCAAGTAGCGAACACCAACGACACAGGGAGAATATCTATATATCATACGTGGAAGCCTCCTGCTCGCCTCCGAATCAGCTACTCGCGCATCACCAGCTAACCATAACATGTCTCTAGTCTGCTCGTGTGAGCACCCAGAGTAATAAGAGGAGACATAAAACTCTGGGTCAGACATAAAGCCTGGTATGAGCGATAAGCATCTAAACAGAATAATAACAGGTATAATCCAATCATACCTGAACCTGGACCTGCAACCAAAGAGTTAGCACTACATACTGTACAACACTCTAAGGTGCTCTTTCAAATGGTGTAAAGATAACGGGGGTGGGGGTGTGCATGTCATAGTGATGTCAAACAATCAAGCATAGCAATCATCCTCACATCCCTCACTCAGTGCGTAAAGCATACGATATCCACTACTTTGGTCACCTAATACTTTGGGCCATGACGGAATCCAATCCCGTGTAACTATCACTACAAGCCCACCATCCATCTCTCAGTGGTGAACCAAAGTTATGAATACCGACAACCCCTTTGCACACGTCCCGCAGCAAAGCCCAATCATGAAGTGAACTCGTTGGTTCCCATCTGGATCCTGAGCTCTAACTTCCATTTGGACTACCTTTGCATCTCGGGTTGTTGGTCTTCACCGGATCGGTCTTCTTCACTTTACTTCACTTGCTTCGGATCGGTCAAACGTTATCAGTTCAGCTCGGTCAACCTTCAGCTTCCGGTTCGGATCAGTCGTGCTGAGTTCCTCCGCCTGGTCGGTCAAAACACCCTGGTCGGTTTTTCCCTCATCTCGATCCTGGTCGGTTTCATCGCCTCAATCCTGGTCGTTCGAAACTCCCCTGGTCAGTCCTGAACCCGGTCGGTCGAAGCTCCTCTGGTCGGTCCAAAACATGGTCGGTCGAAGCTCCGACCAAAACATGGTCGGTCTAAGCTCCTCTGGTCGGTCCAAAACATGGTCGGTCTAAGCTCCTCTGGTCGGTCCAAAACATGGTCGGACCAGAACATGGTCGGTCGAAGCTCCTCTGGTCGGTCCGAAACCTTCCCCTGGTCGGTTTTTCCTGGTCCTCAAACCTACACCATTCCAGCAAGCTATTTTCGCCTCTTGACGGCGTTTTCGACCAATCTAACACTTCTAATCAATCACAAAGCATACCATACAATCATAGGAACATAGGGAACCAACCACAAACACCAAAACAACAATATGACATATCAAAATGGATCAAACATACCCAAAAACCCTCATTTTCCCCTTAAGCATGTTTAAGCAAAACTGAGAATAGGATTAGTAAAACTTAACCAAATTAACCCTAATTTTTATCAGAGGCCTGAAATAATATCTATGAATTTATACATATTTTTCCAGAATTTTAGCATGCATAATTTCGCTAATCATCCCTTAATCCCCCAAATTCCGGGATTAACAAAATTAGTCGAAATTAACCCAAATTCATATCAAAGGCATAAAATGATGTTTTAGAATTTTAGGAATTTTTCTAGATTTTTCTGAGCCATAATTTCGCTAATCTTCGCTAATTACCATAATTAGCCGTAATTAGTGAAAAACAATGCAAATCACTCACCTTAGCCACAAACAAACTTTAGATCTGAAATAATCTCTGATTTGGATCCAATCCCTACGTGTTCCAGCAGCTCTCTCGCTGATTTGGTGAAGATCTTCTTTGATTTGATGTAGATTAGGCCAAAACTTGGTTAGAAAGTGATTAGAAGGTGATTTGGGTGTTGGAGGCCATTGGTAGAGCTTGAAAGAGGTAAGTGGCGGCTGGAAAAATGAGTCTAAAACCGAAATCCTAACCCTAGCAGCCTTTAAATACCCCAAATCCCGAAATCCCCCATTGGGCCTAGTTGCTAATCACTCGGTTTAGCCCAATTAAGCTATTTTTCACCTTCTAAACCTTGTTTCAGCCATATCTCCCAAACGGTAAATCCGTTTGGCTAATGTAACCACTCTACGGAAAGAGAAACCATCATTCGAATCCAATGGAAGTGGTTTCAGGTCAAAATTCCTTTCCAGTCAAAAGTTATGGCCAAAACAGTACCAACTAGGGGCAAAACGGTCATTTAAAATCGATAAAAATCATGAACATGGGAAATGACCCCAATAGTCGTTTGCCAAAGTTACATGACCATACGACTTCATATGTGAAAGAAATAAATATTCTACGATCCCATAATGCGTAGAATACGGGTCATTACACTCTCCCCCCCTTAAGAAATTTCGCCCCCGAAATTCCCTAAGCAAAACACACAAAGGGTTCTGCATGCCTATCAATCATAAAACAACAATCAACATGCAAAACAAGTCTATCTTAGCATGCGGTTTACTAACAAGGGAAGAAACTATCACTACCAAAACCTTACTAGGCAAAGAGTTCTAGATACTTCTTCCTTATATCTTTCTCTGTTTCCCAAGTACGGTCTTTTTCCATTCTCACCCCACTGGACTTTGACTAGTTTCACCGCCTTCCTTCGAAGCTGCTTCGTATCGTTCCCAACGATACGCATAGACTTGCGGTTCTCAACCGCCTCGGGTTCAACCTCGATATCGCCCAACTGATCTGGTGAAATAGCCACATTAGGGTCTTGCACAAACTTCCTTAACTGGGAAACATGAAATACGTTGTGAACTCCCGCCATCTTGTCAGGTAGCTCTACTTCATATGCCAAATTCCCAACTTGCTCGAGGACTGGGAATGGGCCAACAAATCTTGGTGCTAACTTACCTCTCCAACCAATCCGAATCACATTCTCAATGGAGAGATCCTGACGAACACCAAGTCGCTAACGAAGAATTCCAAATCTCTTCATCTCTTATCGAGATAAGCCTTCTACCTATCTTTATCCCTTCTCAGTAGTATATCTACTCTATGTCTCAATACATCTTGTTACCACTGGGACGTATAGTCAATTTCGAGTGATGATATGCTCTAAGCACTTCACCTCTCAGTCCATTTACGTTGGGTACAACTAGTCCCTTATTCTTTCGAAGCCACCCTTCTCGATCAAATCCTTACTTGATCATTCTCTTTCCATCGATACCCATCTCTACCCTAGAGATGGTTCCCAATAGATTAGGATCGTCCTTCTAACTGGAAACAATCCACTCAATCAAAAACGATCTAATCGTCAAGCTTACTAGCGTTTCTGAATCCAATTCAGTCTTGGGTCTGAAATCATATCCTGTGACATACTCTAGTTGCTTCCATCCTAGAAACAAAACCCCTAAACTGGCATGTCTCCTACTCAATGCAACTAGTACTGCACCCAAATCCTTTACTATGATCACTCTGCCCCCATGGAGTCATGGTGACTCCACTGCACTGATCCATAGCCACTAGTCCTTTGCTATGTCCACTCTGCCCCATGAAGTCATAACAACTCCACTGCACTGGCTCATAGCTTTACTAATCCTTTACTATGTCCACTTTGCCCCTCGAGTCATGATGACTCTACTGCACTGGCTCATAGTCCTACTACAATCACTTTGTTCCCCATCGCTGGAACCCTACAGGTGATAGTCTACTCAAGAGAAGAAAGATAGGAACAAACATAGCAACCATAACATCCATCAAACAAATCCTATCTATCACCTGCTAAAGTCATAAACACATCGACACCTACATGATCGGTCTAACCAATCCCAATATGTCGATTCCAGTCTGTCTAGTCCAACCAACATCAATAACTAATGGAAGCCCAGCCTCCATACATACACCGATGCCTACTTGACTGGTCCAACCAATCCCAGGCCAATGGAAGCCCCGCCTCCCTTCGGACTACCGTATGTCCAACATACGTTTATCCTCCAAGGATAATTAAACTAATGGAAGCCCAGCCTCCAATCGGACTACCGTACGTCCAACGTACGTTTATCCTCCAAGGATTACTAGATCACGTCCAATGGATCCAAGGTAACGGGCGTCCCCAGATACCCCTGCTTTTAGTCCTCCTAAAATACTTGAGTCCAACCCAAGTCTATCCATTATCTTGCTGCCCTCTCGAGTCCAACTCGAGCTGAATCCAATTCCTTGCAGCCTTCTCGAGTCCAACTCGAGTCAATCTATAACTCAGACCCAGTCTTGAGTACCAACAAACTCTAGTCCAACGTGAGTCGTCTCCCTATTCGTTGCATCTCCAAGATCAACGAACACCTATTTTCTTTTACGAGTTCAATTCCAACTTGAATCGCTCTAATCTTCGTTGTATCATCCATGATCAACGAACACATCCTATTCCTTCAAAGCTCTACTATCCAATAGAGAACATCAACATAGGGTCCTAAACAATCCATTTCTTTGCATCTTTCTCGAGTCCCACTCGAGCAATCTCATAACCCTATAGAGTCTAACTCTGGGCAGTCTATACCATTGAACAGTCTCATCATGTTCCGTCTTCCCATCACTCCTCGAGTAAACCAAGATATCATCCAATGAAAAATCACAACAACTATTTACCCCTCACGCAACCCATCCTAGTCGAAATCGACATTCCCCAGGCACAAGCCCCAAAGGCCTAAACCAATATCAGACAAGCACCCAAGGAACATCTCCTCCGAGTTCAGACAATCCACATGAGGTGATACTAGCAAAACAATCTAGCACTGGAGTACTCATTTGCCTCCCAGAGACAACTAGAACTTATTACAACGATAACCTTTCAGCTTTCTTAACTCCAGTTACTATCGCCATCACTAGGTAGGTACCTAATACCACCCTATTCCTTTGGAGTATATCGACTCCCAAAATAATGCTAAACCCAGTAAAGCCTAAGACAAAGAAATCACAAGGAAACATACATCCATGCCTCGATAAGACCACATTACAACAAATCATGCCAAATCTAGTCGAACCACCAATCGGGTTCGTCACTACTAAAGGTCTATCGACTAACTCAGGTTTGTCAAACAAAACCCGATCAAAACATCTTAAATAGGAAGCATACCTCGGATAACGACACCTTTTTCCTTCTACGCCGCAGTTGGGGCATTTGACGAAGAAGGAACAGCGTTGATAGCATACGCTTTCACAATCTGCTTCTCCCTAGGAGGTTGCGGGCAATCATCCTTGTGATGTCCCGCCTGGCCGCAGTTAAAGCACTTCCTTTCCCCAGGCTTTTCTCGACAATCTCTGGCGTAATGGCCCTTCTTGCCACAACTAAAGCATTCGCCATCTTTCTTATTTTTCTTATTCTGACCATCCTTGGTCGGGTTCTGCTTCCTCTTGTTCTGATAATTCTTCTGGCCTTCACCGCCTGCTTGCGGCTTTGGCTCCTCTGCAGATGTCGTAGCAACCTCAGTCTTCGACTTAGGGAAAAGGCTCTCTGACCTTAATGCCTTTCCTACAATAGACTCGAACGTCTCATCGATATGGTTTATAAGTCTTTCCCCCAAGTACCCATCCAAGCCAGTTATGAACTTCTCGTTCTTCTTTTCGACTGTATCGATAAGGGACCATCCATATTTCGATAAAGTGTCGAATTCAGCGATATACTCCGAGACTGCTCTACCGTTCTGCTTAAGCTCCAAGAACTTCCTGAACAATTCTGATTTATGAGCAGTTGGAAAAAACTTATCACAAAAGCGAGTCTTAAACTGATTCCAAGTAACTTGATCTTCTGGAGTAGCTGTTCTAATGGCATTCCACCAATTCATCGCTCGCCCTTGCAGCTGACGAGACGCTAGCCTTCTCTTCATCGCATCCTCAAGACCCAAGTCGTCGAAGATACGATCACAGCTATCCAACCAATCCTGAACATCTGTGGCCGACTCTGTTCCGTGGAACGGCTTCCCACCAAGGTTAGTGTAATCCTTGCACAACTTGGCGAAATCGACCCTAGGCGCCTGCACCACTGGACCACCACCATTTCCGGGATTGGGAACTGCCCCTTGAACATCTCTAAGCATGTCTCTCATGAAGTTGGTGAACATTGTCCTCATGTCAGGAGCATTCCCAAGGTTGGTCCCTCTACCATCACCTCTAGGATATCGGCTCATCGTTAATCTGTAAAAGGGGAAACGATTAACGATCCCATAGGGGTGCTAGTGCAGTACGACTTCATTCTTATACTACCAATAGTATATATATATAGCTTTTGAAAACCAAAGTAATCACAAATACGCGCTCTCATACACGTACTATCTCTCCCTAGTGTCTTTCCCTAGGTTAACTACACAACCTAGAGCTCTGATACCAAGTGTGACGGCCCGCCCCGCACCAACCGACATTTACTCCAAAAGTGCGTTGTACACATGTCCAGTTAGCACGGGACGGACGTCAGAAGAAAAGAAAGAAGACGAAGAATCAACAAAGAACCTGTAGAATGTCTCACAGCGCATAGAATAAAATATAATAATAACATACTTGACATAAAACAGGTGAGATAGTGCATAAGCTGAAACAACTAACATAGCAGCGAAAAATATAAGTACAGCTTATGATCCAAAGTTAAACATTATTACAACTTTTCAAACTGTCTCAAAGCAAAAGCAAGATAAAGGAGGTACACTACTAATGCCCAAGTAGCGACCACCAACGACACAGGGAGAATATCTATATATCATACGTGGAAGCCTCCTGCTCGCCTCCGAATCAGCTACACGCGCATCACCAGCTAACCATAACCTGTCTCTAGTTTGCTCGTGTGAGCACCCAGAGTAATAAGAGGAGACATAAAACTCTGGGTCAGACATAAAGCCTGGTATGAGCGATAAACATCTAAACAGAATAATAACAGGTATAATCCAATAATACCTGAACCTGGACCTACAACCAAAGAGTTAGCACTACATATTGTACAACACTCTAAGGTGCTCTTTCAAATGGTGTAAAGATAACGGGGGTGGGGGTGTGCATGTCATAGTAGTGTCAAACAATCAAGCATAGCAATCATCCTCACATCCCTCACTCAGTGCGTAAAGCATACAATATCCACTACTTTGGTCACCTAATACTTTGGGCCATGACGGAATCCAATCCCGTGTAACTATCACTACAAGCCCACCATCCATCTCTCAGTGGTGAACCAAAGTTATGAACACCGACAACCCCTTTGCACACGTCCCGCAGCAAAGCCCAATCATGAAGTGAACTCGTTGGTTCCCATCTGGATCCTGAGCTCTAACTTCCATTCGGACTACCTTTGCATCTCGGGTTGTTGGTCTTCACCGGATCGGTCTTCTTCACTTTACTTCACTTGCTTCGGATCGGTCAAACGTCATCAGTTCAGCTCGGTCAACCTTCAGCTTCCGGTTCGGATCAGTCGTGCTGAGTTCCTCCGCTTGGTCGGTCAAAACACCCTGGTCGGTTTTTCCCTCATCTCGATCCTGGTCGGTTTCATCGCCTCAATCCTGGTCGTTCGAAACTCCCCTGGTCAGTCCTGAACCCGGTCGGTCGAAGCTCCTCTGGTCGGTCCAAAACATGGTCGGTCTAAGCTCCTCTGGTCGGTCCAAAACATGGTCGGTCTAAGCTCCTCTGGTCGGTCCAAAACATGGTCGGTCGAAGCTCCTCTGGTCGGTCCAAAACATGGTCGGTCTAAGCTCCTCTGGTCGGTCCAAAACATGGTCGGTCTAAGCTCCTCTGGTCGGTCCAAAACATGGTCGGACCAGAACATGGTCGGTCGAAGCTCCTCTGGTCGGTCCGAAACCTTCCCTTGGTCGGTTTTTCCTGGTCCTCAAACCTGCACCATTCCAGCAAGCTATTTTCGCCTCTCGACGGCGTTTTCGACCAATCTAACACTTCTAATCAATCACAAAGCATACCATACAATCATAGGAACATAGGGAACCAACCACAAACACCAAAACAACAATATGACATATCAAAATGGATCAAACATACCCAAAAACCCTCATTTTCCCCTTAAGCATGTTTAAGAAAAACTGAGAATAGGATTAGCAAAACTTAACCAAATTAACCCAAATTTTTATCAGAGGCCTGAAATAATATCTATGAATTTATACATATTTTTCCAGAATTTTAGCATGCATAATTTCGCTAATTATCACTAATCATCCCTTAATCCCCCAAATTCCGGGATTAACAAAATTAGTCGAAATTAACCCAAATTCATATCAGAGGCATAAAATGATGTTTTAGAATTTTAGGAATTTTTCTAGATTTTTCTGAGCCATAATTTCGCTAATCTTCACTAATTACCATAATTAGCCGTAATTAGTGAAAAACAATGCAAATCACTCACCTTAGCCACAAACAAACTTTAGATCTGAAATAATCTCTGATTTGGATCCAATCCCTACGTGTTCCAGCAGCTCTCTCGCTGATTTGGTGAAGATCTTCTTTGATTTGATGTAGATTAGGCCAAAACTTGGTTAGAAAGTGATTAGAAGGTGATTTGGGTGTTGGAGGCCATTGGTAGAGCTTGAAAGAGGTAAGTGGCGGCTGGAAAAATGAGTCTAAAACTGAAATTCTAACCCTAGCAGCCCTTAAATACCCCAAATCCCGAAATCCCCCATTGGGCCTAGTTGCTAATCACTCGGTTTAGCCCAATTAAGCTGTTTTTCACCTTCTAAACCTTGTTTCAGCCATATCTCCCAAACGGTAAGTCCGTTTGGCTAATGTAACCACTCTACGGAAAGAGAAACCATCATTCGAATCCAATGGAAGTGGTTTCAGGTCAAAATTCCTTTCCAGTCAAAAGTTATGGCCAAAACAGTACCAACTAGGGGCAAAACGGTCATTTAAAATCGATAAAAATCATGAACATGGGAAATGACCCCAATAGTCGTTTGCCAAAGTTACATGACCATACGACTTCATATGTGAAAGAAATAAATATTCTACGATCCCATGATGCGTAGAATACGGGTCATTACACTCTCCCCGCCTTAAGAAATTTCGCCTCCGAAATTCCCTAACCAAAACACACAAAGGGTTCCGCATGCCTATCAATCATAAAACAACAATCAACATGCAAAACAAGTCTATCCTAGCATGCGGTTTACTAACAAGGGAAGAAACTATCACTACCAAAACCTTACTAGGCAAAGAGTTCTAGATACTTCTTCCTTATATCTTTCTCTGTTTCCCAAGTACGGTCTTTTTCCATTCTCACCCCACTGGACTTTGACTAGTTTCACCGCCTTCCTTCGAAGCTGCTTCGTATCGTTCCCAACGATACGCATAGACTTGCGGTTCTCAACCGCCTCGGGTTCAACCTCGATATCGCCCAACTGATCTGGTGAAATAGCCACATTAGGGTCTTGCACAAACTTCCTTAACTGGGAAACATGAAATACGTTGTGAACTCCCGCCATCTTGTCAGGTAGCTCTACTTCATATGCCAAATTCCCAACTTGCTCGAGGACAGGGAATGGGCCAACAAATCTTGGTGCTAACTTACCTCTCCAACCAATCCGAATCACATTCTCAATGGAGAGATCCTGACGAACACCAAGTCGCTAACGAAGAATTCCAAATCTCTTCATCTCTTATCGAGATAAGCCTTCTACCTATCTTTATCCCTTCCCAGTAGTATATCTACTTTATGTCTCAATACATCTTGTTACCACTGGGACGTATAGTCAATTTCGAGTGATGATATGCTCTAAGCACTTCACCTCTCAGTCCATTTACGTTGGGTACAACTAGTCCCTTATTCTTTCGAAGCCACCCTTCTCGATCAAATCCTTACTTGATCATTCTCTTTCCATCGATACCCATCTCTACCCTAGAGATGGTTCCCAATAGATTAGGATCGTCCTTCTAACTGGAAACAATCCACTCAATCAAAAACGATCTAATCGTCAAGCTTACTAGCGTTTCTGAATCCAATTCAGTCTTGGGTCTGAAATCATATCCTGTGACATACTCTAGTTGCTTCCATCCTAGAAACAAAATCCCTAAACTGGCATGTCTCCTACTCAATGCAACTAGTACTGCACCCAAATCCTTTACTATGATCACTCTGCCATCATGGAGTCATGGCGACTCCACTGCACTGATCCATAGCCACTAGTCCTTTGCTATGTCCACTCTGCCCCATGAAGTCATAACAACTCCACTGCACTGGCTCATAGCTTTACTAATCCTTTACTATGTCCACTTTGCCCCTCGAGTCATGATGACTCTACTGCACTGGCTCATAGTCCTACTACAATCACTTTGTTCCCCATCGCTGGAACCCTACAGGTGATAGTCTACTCAAGAGAAGAAAGATAGGAACAAACATAGCAACCATAACATCCATCAAACAAATCCTATCTATCACCTGCTAAAGTCATAAACACATCGACACCTACATGATCGGTCTAACCAATCCCAATATGTCGATTCCAGTCTGTCTGGTCCAACCAACATCAATAACTAATGGAAGCCCAGCCTCCATACATACACCGATGCCTACTTGACTGGTCCAACCAATCCCAGGCCAATGGAAGCCCCGCCTCCCTTCGGACTACCGTATGTCCAACATACGTTTATCCTCCAAGGATAATTAAACTAATGGAAGCCCAGCCTCCAATCAGACTACCGTACGTCCAACGTACGTTTATCCTCCAAGGATAACTAGATCACGTCCAACGGATCCAAGGTAACGGGCGTCCCCAGATACCCCTGCTTTTAGTCCTCCTAAAATACTTGAGTCCAACCCATGTCTATCCATTATCTTGCTGCCCTCTCGAGTCCAACTCGAGCTGAATCCAATTCCTTGCAGCCTTCTCGAGTCCAACTCGAGTCAATCTATAACTCAGACCCAGTCTTGAGTACTGACAAACTCTAGTCCAACGTGAGTCGTCTCCCTATTCGTTGCATCTCCAAGATCAACGAACACCTATTTTCTTTTACGAGTTCAAGTCCAACTTGAATCGCTCTAATCTTCGTTGTATCATCCATGATCAACGAACACATCCTATTCCTTCAAAGCTCTACTATCCAATAGAGAACATCAACATAGGGTCCTAAACAATCCATTTCTTTGCATCTTTATCGAGTCCCACTCGAGCAATCTCATAACCCTATAGAGTCTAACTCTGGGCAGTCTATACCATTGAACAGTCTCATCATGTTCCGTCTTCCCATCACTCCTCGAGTAAACCAAGATATCATCCAATGAAAAATCACAACAACTATTTACCCCTCACGCAACCCATCCTAGTCGAAATCGACATTCCCCAGGCACAAGCCCCAAAGGCCTAAACCAATATCAGACAAGCACCCAAGGAACATCTCCTCCGAGTTCAGACAATCCACATGAGGTGATACTAGCAAAACAATCTAGCACTGGAGTACTCATTTGCCTCCCAGAGACAACTAGAACTTATTACAACGATAACCTTTCAGCTTTCTTAACTCCAGTTACTATCGCCATCACTAGGTAGGTACCTAATACCACCCTATTCCTTTGGAGTATATCGACTCCCAAAATAATGCTAAACCCAGTAAAGCCCAAGACAAAGCAATCACAAGGAAACATACATCCATGCCTCGATAAGACCACATTACAACAAATCATGCCAAATCTAGTCGAACCACCAATCGGGTTCGTCACTACTAAAGGTCTATCGACTAACTCAGGTTTGTCAAACAAAACCCGATCAAAACATCTTAAATAGGAAGCATACCTCGGATAACGACACCTTTTTCCTTCTACGCCGCAGTTGGGGCATTTGACGAAGAAGGAACAGCGTTGATAGCATACGCTTTCACAATCTGCTTCTCCCTAGGAGGTTGCGGGCAATCATCCTTGTGATGTCCCGCCTGGCCGCAGTTAAAGCACTTCCTTTCCCCAGGCTTTTCTCGACAATCTCTGGCGTAATGGCCCTTCTTGCCACAACTAAAGCATTCGCCATCTTTCTTATTTTTCTTATTCTGACCATCCTTGGTCGGGTTCTGCTTCCTCTTGTTCTGATAATTCTTCTGGCCTTCACCGCCTGCTTGCGGCTTTGGCTCCTCTGCAGATGTCGTAGCAACCTCAGTCTTCGACTTAGGGAAAAGGCTCTCTGACCTTAATGCCTTTCCTACAATAGACTCGAACGTCTCATCGATATGGTTTATAAGTCTTTCCCCCAAGTACCCATCCAAGCCAGTTATGAACTTCTCGTTCTTCTTTTCGACTGTATCGATAAGGGACCATCCATATTTCGATAAAGTGTCGAATTCAGCGATATACTCCGAGACTGCTCTACCGTTCTGCTTAAGCTCCAAGAACTTCCTGAACAGTTCTGATTTATGAGCAGCTGGAATAAACTTATCACAAAAGCGAGTCTTAAACTGATTCCAAGTAACTTGATCTTCTGGAGTAGCTGTTCTAATGGCATTCCACCAATTCATCGCTCGCCCTTGCAGCTGACGAGACGCTAGCCTTCTCTTCATCGCATCCTCAAAACCCAAGTCGTCGAAGATACGATCACAGCTATCCAACCAATCCTGAACATCTGTGGCCGACTCCGTTCCGTGGAACGGCTTCCCACCAAGGTTAGTGTAATCCTTGCACAACTTGGCGAAATCGACCCTAGGCGCCTGCACCACTGGACCACCACCATTTCCGGGATTGGGAACTGCCCCTTGAACATCTCTAAGCATGTCTCTCATGAAGTTGGTGAACATTGTCCTCATGTCAGGAGCATTCCCAAGGTTGGTCCCTCTACCATCACCTCTAGGATATCGGCTCATCGTTAATCTATAAAAGGGGAAACGATTAACGATCCCATAGGGGTGCTAGTGCAGTACGACTTCATTCTTATACTACCAATAGTATATATATAGCTTTTGAAAACCAAAGTAATCACAAATACGCGCTCTCATACACGTACTATCTCTCCCTAGTGTCTTTCCTTAGGTTAACTACGCAACCTAGAGCTCTGATACCAAGTGTGACGGCCCGCCCCGCATCAACCGACATTTACTCCAAAAGTGCGATGTACACATGTCCAGTTAGCACGGGACGGACGTCAGAAGAAAAGAAAGAAGACGAAGAATCAACAAAGAACCTGTAGAATGTCTCACAGCGCATAGAATAAAATATAATAATAACATACTTGACATAAAACAAGTGAGACAGTGCATAAGCTG
>JASFAX010004077.1:0-40446 GCA_030737875.1 Allium sativum | reverse complement strand
ATTCTTTAAATAAAATGATATTTTTATTTTTCTAACACATTTTAGAAAATTTCGGCGGCATAACGACACGATACTAGAAACGGGACGAGGCCTAGCCTTATCCCCGGTCTAGTGAAGGCCCACGCCATTCACACATCAATCAAATCCATTCATTCTCACCAAACAATTCAATTTCAATCAAATAATCTAATTAATTTTTGCAACCAAACAAACAAGTCCATGGTCTGTGGACGATTGTGTCGGGTGCTACTAAGCACCGTCTGCATCCTAGTATATATATATATAACTAGAAAAAAAAATTGAAAGGTGAGAAATTCTCACTTATAGCTATCCTAGCTCCACGGCACTTCTAATGCAGGAAATCTTCTTCGTTCTCGCCCTTTCGTCACTTTCGTCGCCCGTATTCACTACATATATAAAAATCACATTTTTATATACTGATGTCTTTAAAATAAAAAATCACATTTTTATTTATTCATTTTCAATTTAGAAATCATATTTTCATAATCACTTCATATATTTAAAAATCGAATTTTTACTATGCTATTCAATATATAAAAATCCCATTTCAAAAATATAGATTTCGCCTTTATAAAAATATCTACTTCATTTCAACGTATATAAAATAAAAATCAGATTTTTATTTTGCCACATATACAAAGGTGATATATATTTTTTCTCTACATAACCAAAAATCATATTTTTACCACTTCTATATAGTAAAGATTATATTTTTAATACTTTAAAAATATAAAAATCATATTTTGATTATCTTCCTTATATAAAAATTATATTTTTAATATCTACACTATATAAAAATCACTCCTTTATACGAATAAAAATTTAACCTTTATACGATTAAGAAATCCGACCTTTACATACATAAAGGTCATGTTTTTATAAATTAAAAACCATAACTATTTTCACTTAAATAAATTCGACTTTACTTTCATAAAAATCTACTCTTTTTATATGAACAAAATAAATTCTTTTCAGTTTTAAAAGTAAACAAAGTTTGATAAAAAAAGGAAAACTTACAGCGTTATGGAAGAGGGAGGCTCAGAGAAGGGGCGTTGGTGCTCATGCAGAGGCGGAGGTAGGGCGTCGGGTTGTTGCTGCGGTGGTGGTAGGCGGTTTAGGGCTAGGGAGGGTTCGAAATGGAAGTGGAGAGAGGGATGGTGGCTGTTGGGCAGTCGCGAGGTGGCGCAGGGGGTGATGGCGGCGCGTGATGTCGTCGATGGGGTGAGGGAGGTCGGGCTCTAGCCGGCGACGCCTGAGGTGGGCCTATGAGCGACTGGTGGCGTGGCTTGGCGGAGGAGGATTTGGGGGGAATTGAACGAGGAGAGAAGGAAGAAGAGGAGAGGAAGGCGGCGCCCTTGGAGGCCGATGGGGCGGCTGGCGGAGCGCCTGATGGCGGCGGCGCTAGGGTTAAGGGGAGGGTCGACGGGTTTTTAGCTGAGCGGTTTTTTTTTTTTTTTGACTTTGACTGAAGAGAGAAGGGGAGGGGTAAGGGTTATATTAATATAATTATATTTTATTCAATTTTAAATTCCAGAAAGCAACCTTTTATTTTGAACCCGAAATCGAACCCACCGACTGTCGTCCATAGCATTTTACCCCCATTCCGAACACAATGGGATATGCATCGCAAGCTGATTTGATCGTTTCGATCAGTTTCCATTGAATTTACATTTAAATCGCTATATTGAATTTTAAACGTACATTTCAATTTACCGGGGTCACATACTAACTCTAAAAATTCCTGAAAAATATTTTCTAGCTTCGTATTGACGATCCGGTCCTAACAAAACTAGTTTCGTCGAATTCTGAGACCGTTGGAAAAATGGCCAATTTCCAGTCGATTAAAATCAACTGAAACTGGTCAAACGCGTTTTCCTTTGCCACGCTCTCATATTGATTCGAAAAATTATGAAATTTGAAATCTAGCAATAACTTAACATCACGGGCCCAACAAAACTGGTTTCGTCGAAATCCGAGGTCGTTTGCAAAATTTCCATTTTTAAGGGCCTGAATTCCATAGCGACTATTCAGAATTTTCAACTAGACATATCCTTTGATTCCCGTTATGAAATCTTGATTTTTCGGATTCATTGGAAAGATATTATCTATTAGATCCTATCATTTTTGGTTTCACTAAAATCCGGATTGTTTTGCACCCGGTACATTCAATTGAAGTTTGAAATCGAATTATCGAACTACCGCGCCATTTTCAATTCTATTTATAATTATATATAAATATTTATATTCTAACGACGACGCGTATAATATATACGTTCGAATTATATTCAAAATAAATTTCACGTCGATATTATTTAAAATAATTCATTTTAAATAATCAAAATTCGCTAAAATTGCCAAAATAAAAATTTTAAACTGGCCCAGATTTTCCGGGTTATTACATGGAACCACCTTTCGCTAGTGTACCTCTAGAGAGGAATACACTGGGTTCAACAAGAACATCTTGCAACCCGGCCACACATGACCGACCACTCATTTTGCTTGAGTGTATCGAATGTATATCACCATCGGTTGGGATCAGCAACTATTTCCCGAATGGGACAGCATCAACAATAGATTTTTAGAAGTAAATGAAACTCTAGATCAGGTGATTATACACCCTAATAGGTGCGACCTACATAGCCATGCTGCCTGCCCAATTTTTGTCATTTCCCGGTTGAAGAGGCTTGAGGTTACGCTTTATCATCACATCAGATTCTCTTCGAATGCCACATTGTCAGATCCATCGAAAATCACTAATTGACGTCTACAACAGTACATTACGTGTTAGCTAAAGAAGTTTCCTTCTCCGCTTCGACTCTTGGTACGGTTGAAGAAATCAATGTACGTGACCTTTCTGGAAATATTCTGTCAGACATACATCCATACAAGTCATCCAGGAACAGGATGAACCGAAGGCACTATTTAATACATCCATCTTAGGCACTGTTATCTAAGACTTATACAATAGCCCTTGCACTTTACTCCGTCTTCAATTATCTTTGGCATATATGATTCGCAACACTTATGCCAATACAGAGTGGTTCTTTGGATAATAATCCAACCGGTCTCTCCATTTTAACAACGTTAAAACGGTCAAAAACTTCGATAGTCTATGATTTAACCATCAAAGAAAAACAGTGTGCAAACAACTGTATTATTTCCAGATGGAAATTATATCGATCAATCATCATTTAATATTTATCTCTTTAGTTCATTAATTTACTTATCTCCTGTTTCCATATATTCAACATTTCTATTTTCTATTATCAGAAAAACATTTCTGATTCTCGTTTGGAAAACATTTCCAAAACTCCTTCACGATAAAACCTTACCATTCCTTAGTTAAGAAGGAAGTCAATCAAGTTGGGGTATAATTACCTCTCAGACCTTAACTGAACAACGTTTTAACTTCGAAATAGTCAAAGTTTATCTTTTAAACCTTTAACACTTCCTTACGTCTCTCTCAGATTCTATTTACGAATCCATTTCTATATTTAAAACATTGATTTTAACTATAGCGTTAAAATTCCTACTTTCGAAATATCTAACTTAACATCTACTTTTATTTCTTACTTTGTAATAATTAACCTACTCTTATTTATTTATAAATAAATCTTGATTTAAACACCGGAAAGTAAATAATACTTTCCCGAATTCGATATAATCGAATTCGAAGATTTACTCTCTTCGAATAACTAATATTCGATTAACTCACTTCGAATAACTAATATTCGATTACACTTTCTTTCGAATAAACGATATCCGATAATCTCTCTCTTCGAATACTATATTCAATTACTCCTTTTCGAATAACTAAATTCGATTAACTCCTTTCGATTAAACAAATCGATAACTCCTTTCGAATAACTAAATTCGATTAACTCCTTTCGATTTAAACTAATCGATAACTCCTTTCGAATAACTAGATTCGATTAACTCCTTTCGATTTAAACTAATCGATAACTCCTTTCGAATAACTAGACTCGATTAGCTCCTTTTCACTCAATTCGAATAACTAATATTCGATAACTCCTTTTCTCTCGGTTCGAATAACTAATATTCGATAACTCCTTTCAACTTGATTCGAATAACTAATATTCGATAACTCCTTTTCACTCGATTCGAATAACTAATATTCGACTAACTCTAATCGATTTATTCTAATTCGATTAACTCTATTTAATTACTCTATTGGTTAACTCTAACTCTAACTGGTTAACTCTAACTGATCAACTCTAACTGGTCAACCCTAATTGATTAACCCTAACTGGTTAACTCTAACTCATTTACTCTATTCGATTAACTCTAATCGAATAACTAATATTCGATTTACTCATTTCGATTAACTCTTTTGATTTATTCCTTTGAATTATCTCTTTTGATTAATTCCTTTGAATTAACTCCTTTGATTAATTCCTTTGAATTAACTCCTTTGATTTATTTCTTTGAAGTAACTCCTTTGATTAATTCCTTTGAATTAACTCCTTTGATTAATTCCTTTGAATTAACTCCTTTGATTTATTTCTTTGAATTAACTCCTTTGATTAATTCCTTTTCTATTTGTTTATACAAATAATTAATTTTCAATTTGTTTACTTAACAAATAACTATTCCCTTCAATTCTATCTATTTAACAAATAAATATTTCTTTTATCTTTCCTACTTATTTAACAAATAAATATTTCCTTTATAACATTCTATTTATTTCCTATAAATAAATATTTCCATTTGATCTATTTGTAAATGTTTTACAAATATTTCCTTTTAAATTCTATTTGTAAATGTTTTACAAATATTTCTATTTCTATTTGTTTTGCAAATATCTTCCTTTGTATTTTGTTTTGCAAATATATTTCCTTTATATTTGTTTTCACCAATATTTCCTTATATATCTTTATTTATTTTCTAAATAAATAATTCGTTTATGATATCCTATTTATTTACTAAATAAATAATTCGTTTAATATCTCCTATTTATTTAACAAATAAATATGTCATTTATAAAATCTTATGAGTTTATAAATATCCCCCTTTATAAATATTCCATTTATAAATAAATTCCTTTCATAAAATCTTCTTTGATTTTATAAATATTTTCTCTTTTATAAAATCCTTGGATTTTATAAATAATTTATTTTCAAATATCACTTTGAAAATTCCCTTATCAACTTTCCGATATGTAATGGTATTTAACATATCAAATCACATTGGCCAATATCGTCCAAACACACATAATTTACAACAGATTATATATCACATCATATATTACAATATATGAACAGAACAGTATTATAAATATTGAGGAGTCCAGTTGGACCCCTCCAACCTGTTTCCCTGCAACACAGAGGTTAGACAACACGAATATACAATATTCTGATAAATAGAATCAATATTCGATTAACGATTTATATATATCTATCGTTATCTATGATTTCAATCAATACACAAACAACTCAACCAACAGTTAAAACACAACAATCAGTCATCATTTATCAGTTCTAAATATACGTTATAAAAATAGAACTGTTCAGAGTTGGTGAGTTTTACTCACATTGGCGGTTTATCGTTAAATATCGATAACCGTTGTCGATTCAGATCGGACAATTTATTTCGCTATAAATTGTAACGAGCTCCGATGGACTTCCAGTCAGTTTCATCGTGTAGTGTCCGTCCATACGATCCTGACAGATCTTGTTTCGCCCAATTCTGATATCGTATGATCAAGTTATGATTTTACGAAGTTTAATATACACTTAAGTTAAATAAAACTTTGAATTTCAATTGGGCTTTCACCTTTTGACCCGGCCCACTACTATCCTCCCAAGCCCACATGGACACTCTTCTTCCCCAAACAAAATACCGCACTCCAGGAATCCGCTCCATCAAAAAAAAACTCCAACGCCATTACCAGATTTCAAAAAAACAAAGCTCCTCCATCCCTCAATGAAAAACCAAACCAACATCACCAACTTCCTTCACTTCGAATCCTCCATCTACTTAACCCCACAAGATCAAACTCGCGCCTCAATCTCCCTGTCGCGATCTCGCACAAAACCGATGGTCCAGGCAAAAACCACCGAACAGAAAATTGATGGAATTCTTCCACACTCTGCAAACTGGTGCGGTATTTGATGTTAAACCCGAATTCGAACTTGATTTCATGAATTAATGTTTGCATTCGCCAAAAATTGGAACCCTAACTTACTGTTTCCAAAAACCATTGAACAGAACTGTGTTCGAATATAGTGAGATGCACACCGATTTGAAGAGGATGATAAGAGGATTGCAAATATATTTATTACAAGATTTATAGATTTTCTTTTGATTTATGAAGATCAAACTTTTACTGGGAAAATAAAAACATACGGCGCATTTTTCCTTTGACCGCAGAAAAATAAAATTTGGGTTTAAGGGAGTTAGTGGTACTTATAGGAAAATTTTAATAATTTAATATTAGAATTTTACATTAATATATTTCTTAACGCTACTTATATTTGTTGTTAAAAATCCCTGTGATCACATGTGATACCCAAAAATCACGAAAATGGACATGCAGCTACAGTTTGACATTACGAACCCAACGAAACTGGTTTCGTCGAATTCCGACTCCGTTTGCTCACACAGCGTATTTTTAAAGGTCAAAATACTGACTGTTTTTCACTCTAAAAATCCCTACGACCACACAGTGACTCTAAAAATCACGAAACTTGAAATCTAGCAATAATTTGATGTTGCTGATCCAACAAAATTAGTTTCGTCGAATTCCGACTTCGTTTGCCAAAGTGGCTATTTTTAAAGCTCTGAATGACCCATTTAAATATATAAATATAAATAAATTTATATTATCATATATATATTCACAGTGGAATACCATACAGCTCTAGAATATTCCTATATAAATTTCTAGCTTGATATTTCAAATCCTGATTAAATCGATATTCGATTTATATTTAAACCCTTTTTAAAATATAAATAATTCCTTTATAAATTATAAAGGAATTCCATAGCGACTTTTCTAAAAATTGATTTGGACATAAATAAAAATCTACACAATGAAATCCCGAATTTTCTCTTCCACTAGAAAAATATACTTCACCAGCTCCGAACGTTTCTTATTTCACAGAAATCCGGCTTAAAACGAATCCTGTACATCCAGTTGAAGTTCAAATCGCCAAATAGCGAACTGCCGCGTCGTTACGCGCTCGTTTATAATTATATTATAATTCCACGTTCAAACTGTCGTCGTTTAAATATATTCGCTAATATAATTCAACTCTAAACTGAATCAAATATCACAGATGATCCAATTCACACCATAACGTGAATTCCACTATTTCTGACTATTTCAGAAATTAAATATATTATTATATTATTTATCTTAATTAAATATTCGATATTATTTAATTCAACAACCATTTAATTCTAATTCACCATTTAAATAATTAATTAAATAAATAAATTATTATACCGCTGAAAATACGGGTCATTACAGAGGCTCCATTGAAGCTGCCCTTTATTCCGCTCAGGATTACCTTTAGCTTTCTGTTGCGCGGTAGCCTTTTGGGGTGGCTGCCCGTTATTCCGCTCAGGATTACCTTTCCCCCGGTTTCTTGGAGATGCCTTATATTCATCTAACTTTCCTTCTCTAAGGAGTTTTTCGACCAAGTCCCTCAAGTGATGGCATTCATTTGTCAAATGTCCATAGGTCTCGTAGAAAAGACAAAATTTCCCTGTTTCATGCTCCTTTTCCGTCGAATCCCTCGGTGGGGGTTTCTTGTATTGGAGAACATTATAGGTGTCCAGGTAGATATTCTCTAACATGTCATTCAAAGGTGTGGGGTTTTCAAAAGTTATAAACCGAGATCTCTTCTGTGAGTTGTTTCCATGATTCTTTCTCTTTTTGTCATTTCCTGCTTGGAGACCGTTGCCTTGGTTCTTATTACCAACGTTGACTTCCACCTTTCCAGAACTGTCACCGGACTATTTAATGGCCACATTACTCTTAATATCTTCCTTATCTGCGGCTTTCCTCTTTTGATTAGCATAAATCTCTTCCTGATGCAGACAGATATTGGCTTTCTCATAAAATATCTCTCTAGTCAGTGGCGGTTTTCCAGCTAAATATTTGCCAAACTCAGTATCTTTGTCTACTCCACCAATTAGTGCCATCAGTACGGACTGTTCATGGTGATCTCTTACCTCGGTTACTGCGAAATTAAAACGATCCAAGTATGCCCTCCGGGTTTCATCAGGGCGCTGCTTAATGAGTGACAATTCAACGACGTTCTTGGTCCTTTGAGCATGGAGTCGAAATTGGTTTATAAACCTTTCGCTCAATTCTTTGAAATTGGCAATTGATCGTGGCAGTAACCGAGTAAACCACATTAATGCCACATCCTCTAGAAAGATCGGGAATGCTTTGCATTTCACTGCGTTTGGAGTTGCGGCGGCATTCATATACCATGAATATCTCATTAAGTGTTGAATTGGATCCGTCCTACCCGCATAACGGTTCATGGTCGGTATATTAAATCTCCTCGAGAATCGAACGTCTAGTATGTCGTCAGTGAAAGGTGTGTGACTTCGGTCCACACCCCTGTCCTCATTTCTTTGTCCTTGGCTATCTGCCATGATCTATCTCACCATCACTTCGTTGTCAGCATTAGTCAAGGTGGACTCGGGATCTGCACTTCTTGCTCTACGGAAATCTCCGACGTCTCTTCGGTGCATTGCTGCTCGATCGAGAACTTGAGCAGAACTACCTTGCCCCCAATGGCCATGGTCAGTCACGTGATGTGGGGGCTGGTTCTGGATAGGATCACCAATGTTTCTATCCCTAGGTAGTGCCCGGGATCCTTCCCCCGGAATAAAGCGGGATCGTTCAGATTGCGATTGTTTGGTCCAAGATTGAGTGTTGTTTCTTCTCGAGAAGGGAGGGATCCAAACCGTAGTTGTTCCACATTTTCAGGCCTCTCCAGTTGTCATCGCTGGGGTCTTGGAGGCTCCCTGATGAAGATGAATAGCCTCGAGTAAAGCGGTGAGTTGGCGAAGGCGTTCTCTGCCTTCGAAGTTCATCTATCTATCTTCTAATCGCATCCATATTCTCCCGCATCAAGGTACACTCCCGTCTTTGAGCCTCCAAGGCATCATTTGTCCTTTCCAACATGTCAAGAACACGAGACATATTTCCTTATGTTACTGGAGCAGAAGCAGGTAGATGGTCATTAACATTCACAGTTGGATTCAGAGCACTTGAGCCAACTCGAGCAGAAGCTTCAACGTGGGTGGAACGAGCCATAATTTCCTTTCTGGGCCGGGGCGTAGTCACATGGTGAGGGCGGCTCATGACCCCCTCTGGTGAGCGGTTCGTGGCTCCATCTGTTGAGCGGTTCGTGGCTCCATCTGGTGAGCGGTTCGTGGTTCCATCTTCAGGGCGACTCGTGATCCCTGTTTGAGAGCGGGTCATGACCCTCTCCTGGGGTCGAATCACCGCTTGAGAGTCGTGAACCGGGGAGACCACCTTGGCCTATTCTTGAACATTCTCTTCATTAGCAGCTACATTTGCTCGCGAATCCTTGGATTTCTTCTGAACCATGGTGCCTTAACTCTTCTGAAATCTTCAAAAGCAAAACAGTGGGAATGCAGACTATTTTCTTTCGACTTGAAAATCCAAACAGTAAAGCAGTAATTCGACAGGCTGAGAATTCGATTCTCGGTGAAAGCACCAAAATGTTAGACCAAAAAGGGGTTCTAACACCCAAATTATCTTGATTCGTAGAGAATTAAAGCTAAAAATGAAAGAAAATGCAACAAACACACCAAATTTGTAGTGGTTCGGCGTTAAACTGCCTACGTCCACTTTATATGACTTTGATATACGTTTGAATGCCAGTACAATCACACTATTCTCTCAATCTCACTTTTACAATAATGATTCACTTAGTAAATTAAAGATAATTCTGACTAAAAATGGTAGAAGTTTGACAATGGTGGAATCAAAACTCTTAATTGCCAAAAGATCCTGAAAATGCTAAGTGTTGGGCTATTTATAGGTGATTTCTATAGGCGGTTCGTGAGGGCACGTGGCACCAATCCCGAGAATCTCAGACCCGTTTCGTGAGTGGATGGAGAAATGGTCAATATGGTTGTTGTAGACACATGTCATTAGGTCCATGTAATCCGGGTCATGGCTTGATGATGATTGACCATGTTGTGGCCATGTTTCCTGAGGAATTAAGGTCGGTTCGTGACCCTGATGTAGAGTCGGGTCGTGGTACATGACCACGACCCGTGGAAGAAGCTGGACCACGAGCTGAGGGGGGAGAGCTAGACCACGAGCCAAGGGGGAAGCTGGACCACGAGCCGGGTTTCGGCATCATGAGCCAGGGTGTGTTCTCTTGTGTTTGTGCATACAAGTATCCTTGTCCATCCGAATACAAGTGTTCATATTCTTGGTGGATTGACCAATAAAGCTAGCTAATAGCAAGATTTCCAAAATGATTTCCAAATGTGTCTTACGTTCTTCCTTAGTTTTGGAGTAAACCAACATATTATCCACAAATACAAGCACAAACTTATTCAACAGATCTCTGTAAAGTCGATTCATAAGATCCAAAAAAATATGATGCTGCATTAGTCATTCCAAATGGTATCACCAGCTACTCACAGAATTCGGAAGTGTCCTAAAAGCAATCTTTGACACACTATCCCTAGCCACTCTTAATTGGTGAAATTCATTCTCCAAATCCATTTGGTAAAATACCTTGGCTTCGTGAAGCTGATCAAACAAATCATCGATTCTCAACAATGGATACTTCTTCTTCTTGATCACCTTATTCAGCTAACGGTAATCCACACACATTCTCAACGATCCATTAGCCTAGGTCGCAAACACAACTGGTGCACCCCACTCGGATATGCTTCTTCGAATATATCCTTAACTTAAAAGATCATTCACTTACGCCTCCAACTCTCGCTATTGCCTAGGCGTCATCCTCCTAAGAGGCATAATAATGGGTCTGGCTCCATCCACCAAATCGATCTAGAACTCAATTTTCATTTGCGGGGTAGGCCCTTGACCTCGTCATAGACATAAGAAAACTCTTAAATGATTGGCATCGATGACAATCCATCTAAAGGAATCACAAGAGAATATAAAAAGCTAACTATGACCCAGTCCTCTGGTAGATAACGTATCACAACTGCTCACCCTTCCACATTCCCGATTGTCACCTCAAGCTTCTCGCAATCCACTATAGTCGCATATCTCTTGAGCCAGTCCATTTCCAGAATAATCCCAAACCCAACGAAGTTCAAAACAAAACAATCATGCATAAAAGTGCAACCAAGACTCGATAAGGCTAGACCACGACATAGAATACAAAGACTAGAAGAATCCCCTACTAGCTTAGTTACAACTAGATCTATTAACAATCTCAGGTTCTAAACCTGACTTGCAAACAGTCTTATTACAGAAAAAAGAATGCGATGCTCCAGTATCAAACAAAACTTGAACTGAAACACTTATAACAGAAATATTACCCTTTACAACAACACTCTGCCCCTTCTCTACTGCAGACCAAGCCCTCGAGGAAGATGGCACAACATCCAATGCATATGCCTTCACCACCTGCTTATCCCTTGGCGGCTCTAGGTAGTTCTTCTTCAAGTGCCCAACCTTATTTTAGTTGAAGCAATTCCTTCCTGCCTTAGGAGCTTTACAGTCCTTAGACTTGTAACAATTAAAGCAGATAACTTCGCCTTTAGGCTTCTAACCATTTTTCCCTTATTACTCTTGCTTCCTCTTTTCTTACCACTTTTTCTTATTCCTGCCACCTTATTGTGGCTTTGACTCCTCCTTACTTTCCACAACATCTCCTCCTTTCGTACGTCAAAGCTTACTCGACCCACTTTTCATATGGATCCTCGATATGGTCCACCAATTATTCTTCAAGACACTTATCTAATCCCACGATAAACTTCTTGTTCTTCTGGTACAGAGTCTTAATATAACAACCAGCATACTTTGGCAAAGCTTCAAACTCTGCTACATACTCATCCATAGGTTTCCCACCTTGTTTCAGCTTGATAAATCTCTTAAAGAGAATTAACTTCTGGAACGTAGAAATGAACTTCTCCTTAAACTTAGTCTTAAACTTATTCAATGTAATCTGATCCTTTGGAGCCTCAATATTAATAGAATTCCACCAATACATTGCTCGTCCTTGAATTTGCTTCGACGCAAGCTTCCTCTTCATTACATTATCGATACCCAAACCTTCTAGGATGCGAACACAAGTATCCAACCAGTTCTAGACTTCAATTGTAGATTTCAACCCAACAAACGACTTGCCTAACAGAGAAGTGAAGTCTTTACACAGCTTGGCGAAGTTGACAGCCCTAGGTGCTTGCACAAGAACACCACTATTTACTACCGCCTCTGGAGTTGGTATCCTTCTCATGATCGACGCCATCATGGCCTCAAACATACCTGGAAAATCAGGCATACCAGCAGCAGCTCCCGATTGACTATCGTCGCCTACCCCTCCAGCAACAGGCTCATTCCTTGCAGCATTCTTTGTATTTTGACGACTCTTCCTTTATCCCAAACAAGAATGATTAGTCCACATTGGAACCACAATGTTGCTCAAGTGCTTCCTAATATATTATACAATATATACTATAACATAGCTATCATCCAATATAAAATTACAAGTACATCTCTTATATGCTTTTACGATCTCAAACTTTAGGTAAAATCGATTAACCAAAGCTTTGATACCAAGTGTAACGAGCGCCTCATACCTCCTTCACTAAAATATAAGAAAGTTGCACTGCATGACACACCAAGATGATATGGGACGATCATCAATGAAAGATAAACCAAAACAGAACCTGCCATATAACTCTCAATGCATGGATAATATATAATAATGAAATATAGAACAGGATATAGTAGTGAAGCATAGTAAAATAGGATATCTCATCCCCAAAATAAACTTAGAATATCACGCATAATACATCCCAGTAAAAATATATCTAAATACATCATGCCTCACTACATCTCTCATTAAATTATATAACCAGCAAAAATAGTGAAAATCATCGATATAGCTATACAGTAAGAATAGTAGTATGCCAGCCTCCTTCTCATCACCTCACAGCATCATCGCCACCAACCTGTTGTTGGGAATTCGCGATCAAATCGATGTCCCAAAATTATGTCTTAACAGTTTAAAACCAAAGATCTATTGCGAGAATAGTAATTGAAACTAATTAAGAATTAGGATTCGTACCTGCTGTGTCGAATTCACGAAGAAACCAAATCGATCTCGAGATAAAACCAGACCGGAGCATCGAATCTGAAGCGTGACAAGTCGCCCCGCTCTCTATTGGTATCCATACAAACATTGTCTTCGATCGGATCGAAGTGGAGAGGAAGTCGGTGGTGCTAGCCGCCATTCTCAATTTTGGATCTAGGGTTTTGTTTTCTAAAAGGTCGGTCATAATAAAATGAATACTCGTGTGTCTTTATAAAAGTAGTAAACCCTTTATTTAAATACACGTGCTCATTAAACAAGGAACGTTTCCTTTTACCCTTTCAACTGAAAAATATCAACAGTTGATATTTTATCTTACCCTAAATCAAAAAAGCCTTCCCCTTACAATGTTATAAGTGTGTGACCCTATAGGTTATTACAACGTTGGCAATGATTTTAAATCGTATTTAAAATCATAAACAGTGATTGACATCTAGCATTACGTCGCTGCTACCCAAGTTATAATAAGATCAACGATTCGATACAACCTTTCCGTGACCAGTGTATCAATGTAATATAATCCTTTTAACCAATATATCCAGGATTAAACTAGAGGCATGGATCGTATCATCCTCGTTATAATTTAATCCGATTTTCTTGATCGATGAGTAGACTGTTTAAAACAAATCAATATTTGAGCATGGCCATGCATTTCACAGTCTCACTCAATCAAGAGGCCCATGGATATCACTACAAACATATCGTAGGGTTAAATTCCATCTATATCATTCATAATTTTCATTCGACTCGAGATGTATCCAATAATCACCGTTATCGTTACTCTGTTACAAAATAACTTTAGATGATATCAAAACACAAATATCCTCGAATAAAATTATAATGATTTTAGGTCTGAGGACCATTACATCACTATCACTATGAGAATAACTTATGATACTGTTAATTATATTCCATGGAGTTATCTCACGGCGGGTCAGCCCAATACGATATTCTCCAATACGTATTTATGTTTTGACATTAATATCACGTATATTAATGATCAATGAGATATGATCATCAGTCAATCAACATACTAGTCTTAACGCTTTATTGTTGTCCTATATTAACAATAAAACTCGAATAGGGGCATTTAAGAATTATAATACTTATCACATTATATAATCTCAAGTTCAGTCTTACTCGAACTATATAATTCTGTATTATTATTCTAAGGACTTCTATTATACTATTATTTATATTACGCAGTAAATACAATATAATAGAATAATATTTTATTCCAAATAAAATAATAACATCAACAGTGTTATCAATCTCATCAAATAAATTGCCTCTAGGGCATAAACTCTAACAATCTCCCACTTGCACTAGAGTCAATCATTCATATATCATATACTCATGAAACTAGTGTGACTATTAAACTTTTGCTACAACAGAGTTTAATTTAGTAGGTCTGCAACATTACAACTTTTGTAACTTTGCAGATATGTTCATTTCCTCTGTGAACAAATTCACATAAGAATTATATTTCTTAAATATATGTTTGGATTAATAGTGAGTTTAAGGTGTTAGGCCTGAGCAACAACCATGTTGTTATCGCAATGTAAATCATTCGATCAACAATGATATTAAGTTCAACTTATGAACTTTTAATCCAAACATTTTTCTTTCTTAGAATCAGTATTTATTTCTTGGTTTTAAAACTAACATTGTTTACAATAATCAATGTGTTATCAAATAACATTAGAATTATTGTCTCACTCCCACTCAATTTCTTGTCTATACAAGATTTAATGACATTTTGTGGTTTCGAGACATTTTGACTTCTATTTCATTCTTATCGGTGTCTTAGAGACTGGTTCTCCTTTATAAAGAATGCCAATTGAGCAATAAACATTTTATTCTCAGAGAATTTATAGAAATAATATCCTTTTGATACTCCACAAAACAATTATCAGATTTGGATTTGATCTTATCAAAGGCGATGCGTTTAATAAACGCTTCACATCCCAAATCTACATAATAGACATACTGTAACATTTTCTAGTTTATATCTTATATCGCATCTTTATAATCGTCTGAGTAGGATTAAATGCAGTTGTTCAAAATTTAATTTATTGGAAGATCAATATGACTTATCATTGATCGTACTATATCTTATAAGGTGCGATTTCTCTTGCCAGACACACCATTTCAATATGGTGTTCTAGGTGGACAGAGTTGTGAAACAATTCCAAAATCATTCAGATAGTCATTAAATTTATTGGCTTAAATGTTCTCCTTCGAACTGTTCCAAAAATATTTATTTTCTATTAAAATTGGTTTCTAACTTCACTTCGAATTCTTTGAACTTTTCAAAGGATTCTGATGTGTATTTCATAAGATATACATATCTATATCTACTGATATCATCAGTAAATATAATGAAATAATAAAACCTACCTCTAGCTCATGTATTCGTTGCTCCATATACATCATTATGTTCGAGACCCAATACTTGTCACTTAATCACTCTGTCAAGTGAAAAGGTGATTCAGTTATTTTGCCTAATAAACAAGATTTGTATTCTTCATATAATTCAAAATCAATGATCTCAAAATTCCATCATTATGGATTTTGATATACTTTCTTGTTTATACTGGCTAACTGGCTAAAAGTATGTTGGATTGAAATCACTAAATTTAATCCACTTGGTATTTACGTCAAGTACATTATATTTAATGATTTATAAAGTTCATTAACTATTTGTGTAATTCCATAAATAATTCATGTAAATAAAATGAATAACAATTATTCCCTTTTATTACAAATGAAATTTAAACTTGTCTGCACAAGATTAATAATAACTTTTATTTTATATGGAATTTCATAATAAAAATTATTATATTTAATTAAGCCAGTATATAGAACAAGAATCAACTTCCTATGGATAAGACAACAACATTTGTTTTATTTCCAATCACAAGTCAATTTGTCCTTTTATCAGTTTTCTACTTATTCTGCAATTTCTTTAAATCAACATACATTTATGTGAATTATATCCAGTATCTAATGTTGGAGATGTATAAGTAGATTGTTATAACATTTATATCGTATTCGGTTAAAGTCGTACTTTTAACTTTCATTTTACATCTTCTCTATATTTCTAAAACAATTACGTTTTAATTTGTTTGAGGACAATCCTCAAATTTCAAAGTTAGTCAAGAAATATGATTTAATTCAATTTATATCCTTCTTAAGGATTAATTTAAATTATCAAGTTATTTATTATTTAATATCTACATTAGATGAAATAATAACCGATTCTGATATATTTATTTAATCACAAAATTTTGACAATCAAAATTTATATTAACATAAATATGTAATTTAAACTAAAATACGCTCCCACTCAAATTAGCATCCCTCTGTTTATATATGTATATCATTATATACATATAATGGTGTTCCAAGATCCATATCTAGTCATGCCTTGACCTAGCTTTGGCTAAACCCAAAACACAACCTTTTAGGTAGACATCTTATGTCAATTATATCGTCTATATAACTCTTGGATCGCATGTTGAACAATTTGTTCAGTATTATTCATTTGCTCAAAATATATAGAATAATTCATGCTTTTGTCTCTAAGTCCATAATCCTATTATGCAGCCTAGTTAAGTCAGACCCAATAATAGGTTAGAGAACCACATTTTACTCCATCGCATATAACCAAAATAAAAGATGCACAACGCTTTGGCGTTAGTTACAACCATTGATCTTGGACAGTGATGAGTATATGATTGGAAGATGTCACCATGACTTAATATAACAAAATTTGCTATTAGAGGGAATTTATAATTCGTAGTGGCGAACAATATTAGAGTTATCTAAACATATCAATATATATATGTATTTAATATTCGTAATATAATTTCTTCGAAGATTTCAAAACATTGGTGATCAAAACCGAAATGTGAATTCATATATTGTATTCATGACTAAAATTATAAATACACAAATTTACAGGTGCATAAAATCCATAGTTATATATATATGAAATCAGGGCTATATTAATAACAAGGCCCAATATGTTTCTAAATAAAATGAACTAAACCAAACATTTGACCATTTAACCATGACAATCAGGGTAATATTAATGGTTCATATTTGATAATATAATTCCAGAATAATAAATATACCTACCCTTCAACAGATTAAAGAATAGAATAACTATATATAAACAATGGAACTAATATTGTCATATTCAGAATTATAATATAGCAGATTGATACAATGTAATATTTCAATACATGATAATCTGCATATACAAATACAGTTTACAACTTATACAGCATATAAAACCTCACTGCCCACAATATATTTACAATCATACACACATACAAACATATTTGTATTGTGTTACTTATAACGTTTATACAGTCCATATAACATTTATACGGTCCATATAACACTTGTACAGTCCACATTGCCAAGGTTATTTATGCTTGCTTCAGCAAATCCATTCCTTCATACTCCAACATGTCCATCCACTTGCACACATTTGCTCAGTCAAACTGATTTATGTCACAGGGAAACATCTGCTATTATTTTATCAATATAAAATATAACATGGTTTAAACTCAATTATATATGTAAAACAATACAATCAGACATTGTATGCTTGTAAATGAGTATATGTTTTAGATGTTCATTGATGGAGGGTTCAATGTCCTTCTATGATTAGTTTTACATTGCCCAGTAATTTGCCTTGTATCAAATACCATTATTTTAGTACCTTGCAATTACTTTAAACTTAGTATATAAATATAATCTAGGCAATGTCTGTATATAAATCAATATTTATAAATGCCTGGATTCATACAACTAAGTGACTAACATGTATCTAATTTCTTATTGATACATAGTAAGTATTGTATCAATTGCAAGTTACAATTGCTGAAGCTATCATATTTGCAATATTTAAATATATATATTTATTAATATGAACATAAACACCACATTTGTAGTTAATCTGCAAATGTACTTTATATTCAAACAATGCAGCTTGAAATTATTTATTCAATCAATGCAGTTCTACTTGAGAAAATTATAATGATTCAAGTATTTCTGGTTATACATCAACATTTGATTTTATGCTTATAAATACATCTATATATGTATTTATAGTACGCATTTATATCAAATATATATATGCATCAGCACATGTTGGACTCAAAAAAAAAAATTTCCAGGTATTTCAATTTACATTATATTATGTAAAACCAACAAGTCATACTTGATTTGTCATGTGCATCTAAACAATATAGTTTTACATGTATCTAGATACATTATACATAACATTGGTTTCAACTGCAAATCAGATGTGCAATGTTGTTATTTAGTATGAGCAGTATGAAAAATGTGCATAAATATATCAAATATATTTATACTTTCATATAAACCAATCTAATTTTAAAATGAAGCCCATGATAATTTATTTATGATCATGAAATCACACGTATATGCATACAAACATATGTACAGATATGACATATCAAAATTGCAATATGTATGTATCATTGCATCTTATGCAAAGGGAGACCAGGTTGAGAAAAATACAAGTTACAAGTTGCATGATTAATTCGATATGATCAAACTTTTGCTGATTGGTGATGACAAAACTTATAGCTAGTTCAAAATGACTAACCATACAGGCATGTATGTGTAAATATTCAGCTTCTTACAAGAACGGTTCTTTCAGTAAAATCAGTCAACAACTATGTTTGATCATATGTACTCATGATTATACATGATTTCATGAAAATATGTTTAAATTAGGGAGTTGATGATACAACCATATTTGCAAGAGATTAATTTATTTAAGTATCCATCATAAAGCTATGTTACTGGTTCATCAATCAGTAATGCTTTTTCAAACAAAATAATTTCTATCAAACATTTTGATAATGGATCTGGCATTTTAAATACCCAATAAAGTTTGCAATGACTTAATATACATTGATCCAGGTTTAATTTTATGCGAATAAACTACTAATACAAAATTATTGGATTTAAACTCACCAAGTAACTATCAAACAGATTTCATATCAGTCCTAAAGTCAATTATGTATATCAGTACAAAACATACAGGGATAACAATTTATCATTATGTTTTCTGATTTAAACCAAGTAGACAGATCCATATTGTTACAAGAATACATACAGTTCATAGATTAAACTATGCAATATGCTTTAAACATAATATATTGATCTATTGTGTTTTCAAACAAAGTAAAACAGAAAATCAAATTTTCTGTAATTTTAAATCCAGATTTTTGAAACTAGGTTTAAAAGATGATATGCATATGCAGTGTCATCATGAAATTATATCAGATATATAAATTTCATACGATGTTCAAATCACAATACATATATTGTGACTTTGACTTGTTCCTATCACTGTAATGAAAATGCTTAACTATGTTAAGATAGTATGGATTTCTGACTTATCTTATAATAAAACAGACTGCTCTGCGGATAAAACTTAATTCAAGTGTCCTGATTCATATTTAAAATAATGATTAACATAAGAAAATAATATCTGGACTAAACAAGTTTGACTTTATCCGCAGATTAAAATCAATTCAGAAAAATGACTTAACAAATTTCCAAATAATTGATTTTAGAAATCCATATAAACAGATCAATACTGTTTACTTTTCAATCAAACAAATTTGATAAGAACAAATCTAAAATTCGTTTAAATAGATTTACATATGAACAATTTCATTAAATCAAAACCATCTTAATGATTCTTTTAATCAATAGACTCATTTTAATCATGATAACAAAGTGTGTGATAAATTCAGTTCATACATACTTATTAATCAAACAATTCTTGATGACAAGTTCTTCTCTGTTTATTTACAAAACAGATCAATATGTTGCTATGGATCAAATCCATATTTCAAGATTTAGCAGTATAACTCAGTAAAATTCAAATACAATTAATATCAGATGTTAATATGTATTGAAACATTTTGTTTCAGAAACAAAATCCTATAAGAATCCTAAAAGGGTCAACCTATAAATTTGTCCTAATACATTTACATATATGTATGATTTCAATAAATCAAAATTATATGAAAAATATCTTACTGATCTACCAATCAGTAATACAAATTCAATCAGGATGAGAAAAGCATTATAAAGTGTAATTTCAATTACATATCCATCACATAACTTGATAATAAGTTTGGTGATATTTAATCAAATAAAAGATTAAATCTCTGTATGCTTCCATATCCATAATGCTCATGGTTCAGTTTCGTAAGATACAGCAAATAAAATCAATATCTGAAATTGAATTGTTTTTATTTAGAATAATTTTATTTGAGTAATCAATTGATTCGACGGTCCCTGCTATCATAACAGAGTCAAAACCCTAGTGTTAAAATCCAACACTTATATCTATACAACGAATCAAACATTAATAAACCAAAATGACTGTTCAATATACTATAACTCGCAAGCCCAAGGCTCTGATACCATTGTTGGGAATTCGCGATCAAATCGATGCCCCAAAATTATGTCTTAACAGTTTAAAACCAAAGATCTATTGCGAGAATAGTAATTGAAACTAATTAAGAATTAGGATTCGTACCTGCTGTGTCGAATTCACGAAGAAACCAAATCGATCTCGAGATAAAACCAGACCGGAGCATCGAATCTGAAGCGTGACAAGTCGCCCCGCTCTCTATTGGTATCCACACAAACATTGTCTTCGATCGGATCGAAGTGGAGAGGAAGTCAGTGGTGCTAGCCGCCATTCCCAATTTTGGATCTAGGGTTTTGTTTTCTAAAAGGTCGGTCATAATAAAATGAATACTCGTGTGTCTTTATAAAAGTAGTAAACCCTTTATTTAAATACACATGCTCATTAAACAAGGAACAATTCCTTTTACCCTTTCAACTGAAAAATATCAACAGTTGATATTTTATCTTACCCTAAATCAAAACAGCCTTCCCCTTACAATGTTCTAAGCGTGTGACCCTATAGGTTATTACAACGTTGGCAATGATTTTAAATTGTATTTAGAATCATAAACAGTGATTGGCATCTAGCAATACGTCGCTGCTACCCAAGTTATAATAAGATCAACGATTTGATACAACCTTTCCGTGACCAGTGTATCAATGTAATATAATCCTTTTAACCAATATATCCAGGATTAAACTAGAGGCATGGATCGTATCATCCTCGTTATAATTTAATCCGATTTTCTTGATCGATGAGTAGACTGTTTAAAACAAATCAATATTTGAGCACGGCCATGCATTTCACAGTCTCACTCAATCAAGAGGCCCATGGATATCACTACAAACATATCGTAGGGTTAAATTCCATCTATATCTTTCATAATTTTCATTCGACTCGAGATGTATCCAATAATCACCGTTATCGTTACTCTGTTACAAAATAACTTTAGATGATATCAAAACACAAATATCCTCGAATAAAATTATAATGATTTTAGGTCTGAGGACCATTACATCACTGTCACTATGAGAATAACTTATGATACTGTTAATTATATTCCATGGAGTTATCTCACGGCGGGACAGCCCAATACGATATTCTCCAATACGTATTTATGTTTTGACATTAATATCACGTATATTAATGATCAATGAGATATGATCATCAGTCAATCAAAATACTAGCCTTAAACCTTTATTGTTGTCCTATATTAACAATAAAACTCGAATAGGGGCATTTAAGAATTATAATACTTATCACATTATATAATCTCAAGTTCAGTCTTACTCAAACTATATAATTCTGTATTATTATTCTGAGGACTTCTATTATACTATTATTTATATTACGCAGTAAATACAATATAATAGAATAATATTTTATTCCAAATAAAATAATAACATCAACAGTGTTATCAATCTCATCAAATGAATTGCCTCTAGGGCGTAAACTCTAACACCTGTAACCTGCTGCTTAGTCTACTCATCAACATCATCGATGAGCATCCTAAAGTAATAAGAGGAAACATAAAACCTTGAGTTAGACAACAGTATGATATATGCAATAAAAAACTATCAACATTTACATAGGAAAACACGATGTTAGACAGTTCAAGTCTCACATGACTTGTCCTTACAACCAAAGAGTTACAACATAATAATCACAGTAAAGATGCTACTAAAACTCATAGAAGTAAACATTTATCAGAATAGGATTCCCAATCCCTACTCTCTTCAGTATCTTACGGTGATAGCCTAACTAGAAGATATAAGAGAACACATAGGCAAAGACAGCGTCCATAATAGGTAATAACCTAGATATCACTAACTAAAGCCTTGAATACGTTGATATCGAATGACTAGTCATTGTAATCCATTAAAGGCTAATGGAAAACCTTGGCACTAGTCGGACAACCGTCTGTCCCTCATATGTTTGTCTTTCCAAGACAATTAGATAACTTCCCAAGCAATCCAAGGTACTCGATCACACAGATCCTAATGGGCGTCTCCATGATATCCCTGCTTTGAGTACGCTAGAATACTTCAACTTATCAGTGATTCCTTAACACTTCCAATCACATAAACCATCCACGACTTCATCTTTTATTTAGGGTCCCACTCGAGTCAGTCCATTATCTCGCAGCATCGTTCCACTTTGAGCCTCCTATCACTTGCACTTCGACTACTCTCGGTTGAGTTCATAATTGAAGAATCAACATTACTTTGACGATGACTTCCACCCCATAAACGTTATCAACAAACCAAGACAAACACCATGCTCCCGACGACCACAACTTCCCATAACCAAGACCCATGTCCCCACCCTTCACCATGATGGATCGGTACTGATCCACCCCCTACGGATTGGTACTAATCCATTAGCTTAGCCAAAATTGGCTAAGTGTCTAGATCCTCTCCTTGCTAACTTCGAGTACTTCCCTTCGATCGAATTTCATAGCCTAACTCAACCCCGAAGTTTTCTATGCTGGTCCATCGTTGAGTATTCAAGCGATCCCACTTCAACCTATCCAATCATCACCAAAAAATTTAGATGACCCGCTACAGGCCCACGAAACCACGCACCAAGTTGAAACTCCCTACGAGCTACATTGATGGGTCGACACCGATCCATAAGGCATGGATGGGTGTCTGTCCATGCACTTAAGCAATTTCCACTTGAAAATTTTTGTGCTACATCCCGGCAACCTCCAATGCTCCTTCACCAAGTTTCATCTGAATCTGATCATCTGAACCTTTGATTTGCTGAGTTCTTTGATTCTATATCCTGCAAACCACAATTCTAGATGAACAAATCAAGAATAACATACAATCCAACTAATCAAACAATGCTTCATGCAGTTACAAACATGGACGATCATACGAATAGACACAAACATGATTGATATCATAATAATCACAAATCTAGCATGGTTTGCCACTAATTACACATTAGACATGATGGATCTAACAAATTACATAGTACATGATCAAATTAGATTATCCTATAATATATGGATTAGAAATAAACATACGTGATCCGATTTCGAGGGTAAAATTAGCATATGAGGCGTAAAATGATCCTAATTAACACATATAGGCCATAATAACCATATGAGAGACACTATCACTCACCAAACCTAGATCTGTTATAACATGGATGAAAAAAATTTGGAGAGTGGAGAAAACCCTTTGCATATGATGTAAAACAATGAGATCTAATCTACTTTGATGTAGATCTTGCCTCAAGATGCAACTTAGAAGGATATAGAGAAAAAACTAGGGTTTTAGGGATTAGTTTGAACTGTAGATTCTCAGATGCTCAACTTAATGTGTTGAATGAGGAGAGGAACCCTAATTCTCTCCTCAAATCTCATATTTAAACTCCTAGGTCATTAGCCTAATGGGATCACTAATCAGCCAATTAACTACTAATTAACCTGTTCTGTAGAAACCAAAACTTAAAAATGTGATATCTCATTAATCGGTGGGCCAAATATTAAATGTGACAACTATATGGAATTGGAAACCACCATCTCGATCCAGTAAGACTAATCATATTATCTAGTTCAGTCCCTAGCAAAAGTTATAGCTAAAACAATAAGTCACAAAGGTAAAATGGATACAAAACGATTCGGTAAAAATCATGGATGTGTCTCACATACTCACGAACAAAATACTATAATTTTATAATGACATGACGACTAAGGAATTAGATAGGATTATTTTACGATCATTCGATACATAAAATACGGGTCTTTACAATACACTTGCCCTCCTCCCTTAAAGTATGTCATGTTGCAAACATAACATGCCTTAACTTGAATTGAACTCTAGATTTTACTACGATGCATACTTTGCCCCCAAGAGCTTTCATTCTCTTTGGGAGTTGTCTTAGAGAATAGTCATATCATTTTAAATAGTTGCAGCGCTTGATTGATTTCAGTCTGTATAAATAGTCAGATGTGCCTTTGCGGTTACGTCTCAGTTTGTCCCGCCAAGCCGAGCTTCCAAATTGGAAGTCGTCGGAAATCACAGGTAGCAAATCAAACTCTATCGAATCAAAATATTGAGCGCATTCTTTTGTCTTTTCTTGCATATTAGGTTATCGGCCTGTGAATGCATAAAGTGTAGCCGGGTTGTTGCCGAACAAAGTCATTATGTGTTTATTCATGCACGTATTTAATTAAAGTCTTTCACTTGTATCATCACCATTTGTTCTTATTCCCTCATTTAATTCCTTTTTTTTACTTGGATCTGTCAACGATCCGGGGTCTGAATTTGGCCCTTGGACGGATGTCAATCCTGGGACTCCTAATCAAATTGGGAGAAGGTGAATGGACTCGTCTCCCAAGGTATAAAAGCCATCCTTCTTCTCTCTTTCGCTCACTTCTGCTTACCTAAGCTGAACCATTCTTGTGTTGAGATTATACCCAAAAGTTTCAACTTCGATCCACGCATTTGATCCCACGCCTGCCACACTCGTCCCATGAAAATCATCCTCTTCTAGTCGCGATACTTTGATTTTATTTGAGAAAAGGTGGGTTTGAATTCCTTTTGCATGATTTGTGTGATGGCGTAGACTTGATGGCACTGATGATGGGATTATTCACACATGAAACCTGACGGCTGACCCTGCACCTTTATGGCGATGACTAGTGTATGAGATAAGTCGAGGGAGGGAAAGGTTATGGTGGACGCATCTGGTAATGAGGTTGTATCCATGTAGCATAGCCAGGATGCATGGGAGTTTACCTTGGTCATAAGCATAGAGAGAGATGAAGGAGTAGAGGGAGTGGAAGTGGGTTAGTTAGTCATGGAAATGGGAAGAAAAAAAAAGGAGAAAAGGGTGTGATCGATGCAATCTAGGTCGGTAAGGGCCATACCAATTCGGGTCGATGAGAAATGGTCTTTTGGCCAATCCTATATAAACCAGTATAGCGAGCTCGATCGTGAGTAGTTCTGGAGTTGGTTTGAAAGCAAGGATTAGTGAGGCTTTGATGTATATACACATTAAATGCATTTGCATATTCGAACTTTTGAACAACTCCGAATTGTAAGGCTAGGCACATATTTGGATTGATACATGAACTTGAATTTTGATAACTATGCATTGCTCCAATAGCTGAATGTCGATCCTCAAGCTGAAAAAAATTCAAAATTCTTAGGATCATGGATTAATGTGACGGTCCATAATGACCGTCGCTCTAGTCGTAAATCGAGTTTTGTCTTTAATGCTTTTATCTTGAACTGTGATATGCATGTCTCTGCACCGCTTTAGTTCATGCATGAGGGTATGGTAGATAATATTTATTGAGTTGCATAGTCAATCAACCAAAGATGCTCTAGTTGAGTTGCAGCTTTAGCTGCTAAAAATGGATTGAATATAAAGGCCCAGATATTGAATCTAGCTTGGCAACTGAGTCGGACGGTGAACTGCTAGAACAACATGTCAACCTACCAGTCATGCAACAAGCAGTTAACGAAAGTGGATCAATAGAGCTCTCTCCCACTCCCGATATCCTGGAGGGATTCACATTCTTGGAGAATCCGACAGAATTAGTGTTCTCAACATTATGTGAAGCAAAGCTATGGAAATTATGTGCCAAACGTAAGATTCCCTTTAAGCAAGTCTGGGTTACAAGTCTTGCAAATAGAGTACATGTCCCTCTAGAGGGCTATATAATATGCAATCGCTACATATGTAAGGTCAGTTGTGTTCCCCTATTCGGCCCTTGTGCTCAAGACATTCTATATCACACCAGACTAGCACCAATGCAACTGCACCTCAATGCTCATGCACACTTGGTCGCTATCAACGTCTTATACTTTGATAATATCCATAGAGTGCCTAAAATTGTTGACATTCGATATTTATTTAACTTTAAGAATCATTGACATGTTTCATTTTTCACTAACTGCAAAGTGACCCAACACAACCAAATTCTAATCGGTTGTTAGAACTAGCTGAGAGGCTTCAAGTTTGGTTGGTTCTACATCTATTGTCCACTTGGCTTTGCCATTCGATGGCCTCAAAGAAGTAAGCACTTAGCATGATCACCTGTTCTTAAGAAAAACTCAAGTTTTTTTAACAGTTGGTGTCTTCTTACTCTAGGGAATTCGACCAGACCTATCGATGAGGCACTTGAGTGGGCACTTGCAAACCTACGGGCAGTTTATGGGGAATAAAGGCACATCCAAATATGCATCACAAATGAGTTATTGCATGGATTCAACCTGCTAGATAATAGCCGGAGTGTGGGCAAGGTGGCGCCCCAGTTGGGGGAGATAGGGGAGATGATGGTAAAGGAGGACACACTACCTATGTTGTGCCACTTGCCAAGAACCATAGGGCTAATGAGACCCGTAAGCAGGTTATAAGAGAAGGAACTGTTAGGGATGTCAACATTGAGAGGAGTCAAGAATTAGTTGTCGAGAAAGAAAAGACACATAACTCCCTATTATCGAAACACCAGTCATAGGAGGTTAAGCTTTAGGGTAAAACACTTCAGCTTAAGTCCCCTACTTTGGGCGTTGGGAAGGAAACTTCCTTAAGCATCGATGATCCCTTCAAGGGTCTTAGTGACTTCCATCAGAGGTAGGGTAGTACTTCTTCCTAGGTCTCAATCCCGATGCCTTCTTTTTCACTTTAAAAGAGAGAACATTATTATTGATATATGTGAAGTTACACCATTGAGCAAAGCTTCAGAATCTGGTACGTTGGTGGGAGTAACAGGACACATACAGCATGGACACTACACGTTATAACACCTAATTGTTATAACACATAACTGTTGAGTTATCGCCATATCTTAACATTGGCTTGTTTTGCTTACAGGTACAATGGGCAAGAGACACGACTACTAAAAGCATTTTTCATTTAGTGTTTCCAAGGGCGACAACCAGCCCAAATTTGCTTGTGATTATGAGTTGAATCCCTGAGAAAGCCATGCCAAATAAGATAGGGAAAACATGCTCAGAATTACATCTGTCATTTCCATTCTTAATCTCTAACATGTAGGGAACTTGTCAAGTCCTCTAGTTGCTGCGATAATTCCCATGATAGCGAGGAATCAAAGGCCCCTTCTCTGATCCTCTATAAGAGTTAGGCAAGACAGAGTAACTAAGAAAACTCATCGTGCTAAAAAGGAAAAAAAATTGGCCCTTCTGAAAACACAAGAAGAATACTAATTAGGCATTTGTCCCCAAGAGTTAGAGCCCACACTCTAGAAAAGGAAAAAAGAACTTAAATCCCAATTCCAAAAGTTTCACCTTTCTTAATTGATATTCTTACCAAAGATCCACCTATTCCTTAAGAATTCGACGGCCAACTATTAGCGAAACTAGTTGATGATGTAATTAATATCATGAAATGGTCAAATTAGTCAAGAAAGCCCTTTGATGCCATAAGATCATATGAACGCTTGAGTTAGACACCAAAAATGTAAGCAGAAAGCAGGATGTGATAAAGATGTTTAGTCCACCTTGGAAAAAGAATTGAGGAGTATAAGGTTAAGATGGTTGTAGCGGAAAAAGAGGCTAAGACCTACAAGGATGAGCTTAACGTAGGGTGGAACTGACTCCGTGTTGAACTCGACTCTTAGTCCTTTAAAACCAAGTCCCTCGAAAATGAGTGCAAATCAACGACTTAGATAATATCAATCTAAGGGTAAGCAATGAGACTTTGGGAAAAGAGGGAGAGGACTTATCCAAAAAATTGAGGCATTGAAGGATTGTTGGGGCTAAGAAAGGCAAGAGATCAACTGAGGAGATTCCTCAAACGACTTGTGAATAATCAGCCAATGCTAAAGCTTAATATGATGTTGAACTTGGTAAGCTTAAAGCCAAAGTAGCAGAGGTAGAGAACAAAAATGAGGAGCTAAGGGCTTCAGTTCGTGGATTTTATGCCCGAGTCATCCAACATCGGGACTTGCCTTGAGTTGATGATTACCCGCAAATGCTTATCGATGCTTAGGAATGCCTAGTCGTATATGTGAAACTTTCTTCCTATAGTAGATCAGTTGATAAGGAGGAGTTTATGAGGTTATACCAAAAGATAATGAACCCCAAATTCTAGAAGAAGTTTGGCATTTATTGAAAGAAGAGTACAAGGATGAGCGAGCTCGTGCGAAGGGAAAAAATATTTTAGAGAAAGGTTATGGTGTTACCTGAGACATTACCACGTCTGAGCAATCGTCAAGTCAAGAAGTTTTAAGCCAAGAAACTTCTTCACAGCAAACAGTCAAAAAGCCTTCTAGCGGTAAAGGTTTTGGAAGCACTGAGTAGTATATTCCCGAAGATCCAGTCCTTAAAGGGCCAAAAAAACAATCATCAGAGTCAACACTTTGGGCTCGCTGAATGCAAGACTTGCGAAGGTATCTGTCTACTCTCCTTGCAATTTAAAAAAGTCCTAATTTCTTGTTGATAGGCTATGGACATGCAAGTCAAGATGCACAAAGCTCCGCAAGAACTAACTGTTATCGCTCTTCCTACCGCAGGTGCAAGACAGGTCGGGCTATCTTTCGAACTGAAAGCCAAACCTACTACCAACCCCCAAATATCACCCATTGACACTCCCGGTAAAAGACGAGCCCATTATGACGCCCTGAAGGGCTCGGATGGTAAGGAAGCTCAAGATGAGGGCGAAGAAGACAAAGTTTATCAAATGGAGACCAGGAAGATAAGGTCGCTGAGCACGGAAGAATTGGCCAAGCGATAGGATTTAAAGCTGGCGATCAAGAAAGAACTCAGTGAAATTATGATAGATCCTCTCCAAGAAAGCAACTCTTACGTGGTTGACTTCTCTAGATCAGCTAAACCAACCGTGGGCAAAGGAGGCCAAAGTGGAACGAAAAAGACCCCAAGAAGCGTAAGGAATAAAAAGGTCGTATAAAATATCTGAAAGATAAGTCTAACTCGGATGAAACCAACAATATAGTTCACCATGGGCACCTTCTGCATATTTTGTTTTTTGGATTTTTCTTCTTGTCCATTGTGATCCGAATGTGGCCCTCGTTTTGTGTAGTGTCAAAAATAGGCTTGCACTTGTGAATTTCAAGTTAAAGTAAATAAAGTTGTCTTTTCATGTCATTTATATTTCAAGAACTTCATGCTTTTCATTTTATCTACTTGTAATCATGCACTCATAATTTCGGAAAATGTTATGCCCATCAGCCATCGAGTCTGGGCATCGTGATAGTACAATGTACTCATACCCTACTGAACTCGTTGGCTCGAGTCAAGAGGCGAAGAAATGTTCGTAGTCCTATATCAATGTGTTGTAAGGCTCTAGGGCATTTCCTTTTAATTAGTAGCTACCCATCGAAACTCGAGTCTAAGTATGGACGCCATGTACCATCCTTTATACTCTTCCATCGCTCGTTTCAGGTTAGAGTTGTGGCTTAAGTAGTCATAAGTCTTGGCACTCCATTCACCCTTATCCATCAGTTTATACACCATCTCCAGTCTTGGAGGCCCAAAGTTCATGAGGCGAATGGTCGAGGCACATTGGCTTCCGCATCTTTCCTTCATCTTTAATCTAAAGAGAGGATCATCACTTAAACGGTCAGGCCACGTTCAAGCAAAGTCTGCCCCTTTCCCATTGAATCGTGGGATTGAGTTAGCAAAATCATCCGGTGGTTAATCAACGCATGGCTACCCCTGATTCTCTTCTTCCTTTCTCGTCAAATTGGGGGCAAGAAAGATTCAAAGGATATTCGGGTCACACTCCTTTATTTTGATGTTGATATAAGTTGGTCAGATCATGGTATTCAGTTATATAATTATAAAAGCGACACAAAGCATTGGGAAAACCTAGAGCTTTTATAAACGATAGAAAATTTTTGGCGCGTTGAGCCTTATTACATTATCTAAAAGCAATTTGTTATGTATGTGAATGAAATGATCGAAGATAAAAGCTGAGTAAAATAGTTTCTGATAAGCTCGACGTTCCATGCTTATAGAATTCGATCACCATTAATGTTCATTAGTTTGAAAGCTTTATTTTCAAGCCTTTGTTGGATGACATAAGATTCTTTCATTTCGATCCTAAATAGATAGGCTATGGAACACATGCTTCAGGACAAGGACATCAACTTCAAAGGTCCTAGGTCGAACCTTATTATTGCAATATCTGGCTACATGATGTCGATGCGCAGCGGCTCGTATGTTGGCCTCCTCTTTTTTCATTAGTCATGCCAGGAGACTCTAGAAGGAGCTCCTTATTAGTCAACTAGTCTTAATAGGTATTTTAATAAAAAGGAACCTCTAGCTCAACCGAGATGATTACCTCAGAGCCATAAGAAAGGGCGAATGGAGTACTTTGTATACTTTGGAACCGGGATGATTACTCTCACAATGGCGTACTTTGCACCCGCTTTGGCAATTGGGAAAGTGCAATGGTTTCAATACCCCCAAATTGCAAAAGACCATGGACAAACCATTTTGGTAAGTTGAGTAGATGGAGCCCTCAGAATCATGGCAAACCTTTGCATTTTTTTTAGCGTTGTGAGTAATCAGCTCAATATTCGGCCAGAAACAGTCATACCGAAGAATCATTTTAGTCCAAATTTTCCTCTCAGTGTGTTCGCTGCACTTGCCTTCATGCACATGTTACAACACTCACTTGGCATTGTCGTGGGCTACACACCGCAATAAGGAGACCAAAAACCTTTTTTATATAATGTTCCTTCCTATATAATGTATATAGTGGCTTGGCAGAAAACGACGCGTTTCTCACTCTTTCTATCATATAGGGCACAGTGCAGCAAGAAATTCTTAATGGAGTCATCTAGGATTCCTTTTGTGGTTCTATACTCAATACCCAGTCGGGTTCCATTTGGTCTATACTCGGGGTGCTTAATGTTTAGATTGGGACAAACCCCATTTGCTGATATTCTCCTAGCTGACCAGCTTCGCTAATGAATTGACTTTTTCATTTTGGTGATGAGGAATATGCAAAATGGAATAATATTTGAAATCAGGTAGTAGCTCATAAACCTGATTAAGATAAGGAGAAAGTTCTGCTCCCTTGAACCAACTTGACATACTACAATAGAGAGTTGAAAAAGATCTAGATCGATGATTTTACTCCCAATTCCCTATCAAGCTTAAGTCCAATGATCAGAGATTCATACTCAGCTTCGTTATTTTTTTCCAAGAAGTCATGTTTCAAAGAATAACATATTGATCGTTCCTCAGGAGTTACAGATACAACTTCGATGCTACAACATCGATCATTGCGAGCTGCATCTGCATACACCTTTCATCGAATAGAAGATGGTCTTACACTTTCGATGAGATCGTTTGGGGCGGTGAAATCGATAATAAAATTGACCAGAGTTAGTCTCTAGATGGCCCTGCAAATGTCTCAGGTCACCGAGGGATCCATTGTAGTGGTTGGTAGGTGTAAACTTTAATAGGATCAGCCTAAATTGGTTGCGAACTTTACTAGATGCAATCAAAAGACAATAAGCCAACTTTTCAAGCTTTGGATAATATCGTTTGCCTCCTGTCAATCTTTTACTAACATAACACACTGCTCTCTGAATCCTATGGTCCTAACGCACAAGTGCAAAGCTGATGACAAGTTGGGACACCGCCAAATAAACAAATAAGCCCTCAAGAACCATAGGCCTTAATCAGATATGAGGCCTTTCCAAATGGTCAAGGAGATTCTAAAATGCTTCGACATATTCTGGTATCCATGCGAAATTGCACTTTCCCCACTTTTCTAAGTCAAAGAAAGGGATGTACTTGTCAGTTTCTCTAGAGAAGAGTCATCTCAAAGTTGCAACTTTCTCATTGACTCTACACATCTTTGATCTTGGTTTGAAACTGAAAGTCTCAAATAGTAGCAATCTTCCCAAAATTAATTGATTTCAATCTCTTGAGAATGGACAATGAAACCAAAGACTTTATCCAACGCAATGCCGAAAGATCATTTTAAGTGATTGGATTTCATGTCGTACTTGCGAAGAATACTAAATTTTTTGTTCAGTCATCACCATGGTTGTTCGATAGTCATAATTTTATGAGCATGTCATCTAAGAAAAACTCCATCGACTTCCCAGTCTAGTCTTTAAACATGTATTTGACCAATTGTTTGTATATCGTTATGCATTCTTCAGCCTAAATGGCATAACCACATAATAGTACAACCCAAGATTGGTAACGAAACTTGTGTGCTCCTAGTTTGATACATGCATTGGTATTTGGTTTTACCCGGAATTAGCATCAATGAATGATAAATTTCATGCCATTCTTTAGACTCCAATAGTTGATGGATTCTATAAAGTTAAAAGCTATCTTTAGGATAGGCCTTTTTCATATTAGAGTAATTTATGCACGTTTGCAACTTTCCATTTTCCTTTTCATAAGAACATGATTAGAAACCCAGTTAGAATAAAGTGCATCATGAATGAAACCATTATTTTGAGTTTATCCACTTCCTCTTTCAATGCAGCCGATCTTACGAGGCCCAACATGCACCTCTTTTGCTTGATCGGAACAAACTTTGGGTTGATGTTGAGCGTGCGGCTCCCTACTATCGACGAGTCCCCATGCAGATCAACATGAATCCATGCAAATAGGTCTAGGTTTGCATAAAGGAAACTTAAAAGTTCATGTATCTGCTTAAGATTGAGATATTATAAGATTTTTAAGACCTTTGATGCATCGTCGGTATCATGAGGAAACCAAACAGTCGTATCGTTCGGAGCCGCTCTCTGGTATCCTGGCTTCTCTTCTTTTTTGGGGTCAATGTCTTTGAAAAGAAGGTTATTCTATGCAGGCCTGGATCAGCTATATGGTTCCTATTTATCATAGCCTTCGATGTAGAGGTTAATTCCAACGTCCTACCCCATACCTCGGCGATGGATGTCTTTCAACTCAACCATATAGAAAACCCTTTAAATTAGTTGGTATCCTTGTACAATCCTGACTCCATTCTCTGGCGGGAATTTCCTTTGCAAGCACCAAGGAGTAATGCCAGCTCTAAAGTCTGCCAAGGTCAGTCGGCCCAAGAAGGCGTTAAACGGAGAGTATACCTCTAGGACAACGAAAAGGAGGTTGGTATTGTCCTGCAGTCCCTTTTCCCACTTCCATCATCAGTTCGACCATCTTTTCCAAATCGTCAATTTTCCATTGAATCCATAATCCAAGTTGTACATGACTTTAATCCCTTGGCCTCAAACATTATTCGGTCATTGGCCCCTTTTGAATAACATATCTACAGAACTCTCGCAGTCCACAAGAATTTTCCTCACTAGTGCAGGGCCAACCAAGGTCGATATAACAAACAAATAAATAATCAGGGTTTTTACCCCATCTGCACCTCTGGGTCGAAAGACGACATCATCATTCACCATCCTCCTATGCTTTATTGAAGTAGATTCTCCGGTAGTGTGCCACTATTCATCATGTACCTGCTTAGCCGTCCTGACACAATTCTCCATCGTACTCCAATTCTTGTTGGCCAGGTGTGGCTTGCCGACGATGCTATTGATCACAATGCCTTTTTGCATTTGCCGGGTGGTAGCTTTAGGTGCTACCTGACCTTGGTGATTTGGGTCTAATGTCTTTGCCCTTGTCCCTCGGGGCCACTTTGTACTCATCAAGCTTTACTTCATGGATTATCTCTTAATAATCTCTCTCAGATAATGACACTCATTTGTCGTGTGGTCGTACATCTCATGGAATATGAAAATTTTACTAGTCTGCTTCTCCTTGTCTGTCAACTCTCTTAGAGGAGGGTTCGGTGATGCATAATGTTACAAGTAACCAAGTAGACATTCTCTAACATTTCATTCAATGGAGTATAGTTATCGTACGTTGGGAATCAAAGGCACTTCTTGGAATCCCTCTTTTGATTGCGACCACCTCCTTCGTTGTCGCTTTTCGCTAATTATTATTTCGCTTGTTCTGGTTTTGAACATTTACTTATAATCCATTGAAGCTCTCTTCGTATTGCATAACTGCAATATTGCTCTATATTATTTCATTACTGAGGCCTTACACATCTCTTTTCCTATTCCATTTGGCTTTTCCCTTCGTACTAATTGGCATGCCTTGTCATAAAATGGGTATAAGGTCGTCATAAAATTCACAATCAACCGCTCTCCGAACTTTGACTTATGTTCGACAACCTCAGCTAATGAAATTTAAATAGTTTCATCATTCGGGTTACTCATTTATGTGACTTCAACATTGAATCTTTCCTAATAATCTTTAAGCGACTCCACTAGCACGTGATGTATTCTAGACCACGTCATTGTGTGCTTCAGATGTTCGAATGGGAAATTAGTTCATAAATTTCTTCCCTAACTCTTCAAATGAGTAGAAGACTTCAGTGGCAGCTTTGTTAACCACATGGTCGTGACTCCTTTCAAATAAACCAGGAAACACTTTATAGCATCAGAGGCCTGAACAGAGTCTGTGTACCATAGGTATCGCCTCAAGTGCTGAATGAGTTCTATCTTCCCTATATTATAAGGCATCTGTGGCAAGTTAAAGCTATGCGAATACTCAACGTCTACTGTCTCGTTTATGAACGGAGTGTGACTTCCGGCAGTCCCCCAATCTTCATTGGAATAACCCTGATTATCTTTCACAATTTTCCTTATCACGGCAGTTTATAGGCCATGACTTCGTATTTGCTCCATGCCCGTGCCTTCTAGTCTCTTTCCTTTTTGGCAATGTCACTACCGTTGTAGTCTAAATACAGCCTTTAGTGTCTCGGTCCGTCATTGAACGCGAGACCGGGAGTACGGTGATGCGAAATGCACTACTACAAATTATATTTGTTGCTTACCTCATTTGCACTAAGTGTCAACAACTGAAGTAAATACTACTTTTTGCTCCGGTTCTAGGATAACACCTGGAGCGATTGATTAAAAAAAAGCAACAGGATAGGGAAAAAATAAGTTGCTTTCGGTTTTAATTGAAAACCGGTGCGAAAAAAGAGAAGCAAATACCTTTACTTATACCGATCATATGTGAAAACGGTGCAAATATTATGTTTGCGTTTTCCACTCGTTTTCCACCAACTGGTGCAATCTATTATTTTTATAAAAGAAAGCGAGAACTTCTCTCCTCATTTTTCCCCTCTCTCCAAATCCCCACACCTGATTTCCTACTACTTTTTACTTGTTGTCCTCTTCTTTATTTCTCTTCCATTCCTTCCACATTTCAATCGCCTGTTGCTTCAATACCTCCTATTTGATGACTCATTATCGTCCAAACTCCATGAACGAATGACCCATTCATTGTTGGTTTGCCTGCACTTCGTCGGATTCAGTGCAACTTTCTTCTACTTCACGTCTGTCATTCGATTCCCCTTACTACATAATCTTAAACTAGATATTTCTCTTCGATGCAGTACGTCTTCTTTATTTCAGTTTCTGTGATTTTATTTTACTCCTTGCTTTTGCTATTACTGCGACTTTGGATTGTTGATGTACTAAAAAATTAAAATTTTATAACTCATTTAAGGATAGGACCTAAAGATTATAACTCGTAGACTGATGTATTAGCATGCACCCAGTGGACATGTTAGTGATATGAAATAGTACTTGTTCCCTTGTTGACTATAATTAGGGATGTTAATTGGGCGACCAGACCGGACAAGGGGTGTTCGTGCCCTGTCCTATAAGACTTTTGGACGTACACAGAACAAATGAGAAGTTAGCTTGGACATCGTTCGTATGAGCCGAACAACGAATGGACAAGGTTCGGACAATTGGAAAACATCGAATATTTTCGAACAGACATATTTTTATACAATTTTTCTTATACTAAATTATTACCTAAATGAGAATCGTATGGACACGGAACAGGAAGGATACCCCTTCGGACCGAGCCGTACAACGGATTGTACTGTCGTATTAACACCCCTAACTATAATTCCATCTGACTAGATTTGTGAGAGATAACTACATGTTGAGCTTCAACTTTAGTTGCCTAGTATTTTCTTCCATATGTTGATAGATGCACAAGAAAAAAAATGTCAAATAAGAACATTTAAATGATACAAACCTGAGCCACATATCAAAAGGCTCTATGCTACACAATCCTGATAGAGAAAAAACAACAGCACGGATTAAGTCGTCTCAGTTGGCTTAACACATGGCTTTGCTTGACAATATGTTCAGCAAATTAACCACATCACTTGATTTTATTTACAAACCTGCTAAAAAGGGTGGCATGTTCTAAAACAAGAAAAAACTTATCAAAACAACTCATCCAATCAACAACGTGAGTTGTTCCAGGGCTAACAACTTTTAACTCAAATACCATGAATTCACTTTGTCCTTTCGTTTTTTATCACTATATCTCCCAGTACGTCAATAAGTTAGAAGGTACATCTTCTTACAGATTTCACTCTGTTCGTCTGTCTTTCTTTTGTCCTTCTAGATATTATTGAGGATGTTATAACTTGGATGCTGCATATGCTAAATATATATGAAAATGAGTATAACTAAAAAATGGTGGGATCATAATATGAAAAACTCAATATTTGAAAGACAAAAATGGATAGGAGTTAAGCATGTGTTACTATTTTATAAAAAACACAGCAAGGGAACAGTAACTTAGCCATTGGATGTATTGGCTTATCTTTTCAAGAAAGCAGGTTCGTCATAAGTTTTATGAATTCTTTCGGCAACCATGCAATAATATATTGCATTATTACATGAATAGATGAATTTGCAAATGCAAAATGATTAATAAACTCATTATGATGCACCTGATAGCTAGCTCATGTTACGTGGTGGTTCATACAAATTTATATCTTCCTCATTGCTTTCAATTCAGGACAAACAAATTTCTTTCAATTAATTAAATCAAAAAATTTAGTATCATAACAATTTCCTAAGTATATATGTCTTATAGTTATACATGAAGCCTATTAACATTAGCTCAGATGAATGTTTTCCAATGGTGAGGAAACTTTTCCTGATTTGTGGGATGTTATGATTTCATTACATTATTAAACATTTGCTTCGTTGTATCATAGTATAGATATGAACCAATTAGCATGCAAATAACAGCTGAGTTATTAGTATTAACATTTGCTTCTTGCATCGGATTTACATATACACCATGCTGCATCTTTGCAAAATTAACAAAAGAGTCATTAGCGTTAAGTGTTATATTGGTTATATTTTGTAACAAGATTGAAATTTCTCATTACTACTGCACATAACATCCTTACTTATACTTAGTACAACAACAACAACTAAGCCATAAATCCCAAACAAGTTGAGGTTAGCTGGACATGAAACCCAAAAATTAAATATAAAAAATAAAAATAAAAATAAAAAATATATAAGGGGTTAAAATCTTCTGTAAAAGTAAAATAAAGGTTTGAAAAAGACAAAAAACGAAGATTTTCTTTTATTAAAAAAAAAAACTAAAGTTCTGGTATATGGATTGCTAACATCCATGCACTCCTATTTGAAACCAGCTCTTCAGATAAATTCCAATTGCTTAAGTCTCTTTTTACTATCTCCTCACATGTCATTTTCGGCCGGCCTCTACCTCTTCTTGGGCCTTCGGCGCGGCCTATAATTCCAGCGCGCATTGGTGCATCGTGCGGTCTTTGTTGGAAATGTCCGAACCATCTCAAGCGGTGTTGGACTAACTTCTCTTCAACAGGTGCAACTCCGAGTTTGTCCCGAATATCATCATTCCTAATCCGATCTCGTCTGATATGTCCACAGCTCCAATGCAGCATACGCATCTCTGCTACACTTATCTTTTGGACGTGTTGCCTTTTAGTAGGCCAACATTCAACACCATATAACATCGCCGACCTGATTGTTGTTCTATAGAACTTTCCTTTAAGCTTCTGAGGGATCTTCCTATCACAAAGAATGCCAAATGCAATTTGTCCAGCCTGCTTGAACTCTAAAACTAACATCCCTATTAATCTCCCCATCAAACTGCAACACAGATTCTAAATATCGAAAGGATTCTTTCTTGGGTACTACTTGACCGCCAGGGCGACATCTCCGTCATCTGACCTGACACCGCTAAACTCACACTTCATATACTCCGTTTAAGTTATGCTAATCCTGGAACCCTTCGATTCCAAGGTCTCCCTCCATAACTCTAATTGTCTGTTAACCCCTATTCTACCTTTATCAATCAGCAAAACATCATCAGCAAAAAGCATACACCAAGGAATCGTCCCTTGTATACCATTTGTGATTTCATCCATCACTATAGCAAAAATATAGGGGCCCAAGGCCGATCCTTGATATAACCCTATGTTAATGGGAGTCACTAGTTTCATCATCGCATGCCCTGACACTAGTCACTGCCCCCTCGTACGTATCCTTAATAAGGGTAATGTACTTTGATGGCACCCTCTTCCTTTCTAGCGCCCAGTGCCCACCACATAACCTTTCTCGGTACTCTGTCATAAGCCTTCTCCAAATCGATAAAAATCATGTGAAGAACTTTCTTCTGCTCCCTGTATCTCTCCATAAGTTGCCTAATCAAGAAAACCGCCTCAATAGTTGACCTTCCATGCATGAAACCAAATTGATTCCTAGAGACACTCGTCAACTTCCTCAAACGTTGTTTGCAGACTCTCTCCCAAAGCTTCATTGTATGACTCATAAGTTTAATTCCTCTGTAGTTTGGGCAACTTTGAATATCTCCTTTATTCTTAAAGATTGGAACTAAAATGCTTCTCCTCCACTCATCTGGCATCTTGATAGATTTGAAAATATTGTTAAACAACTTAGTTAGCTAGGTTATCCTTGCATCTCCAAAGTATCTCCACACCTCAATAGTATTGTCATTAGGCCCAACTGATTTGTTTGTCTTTATCCGTTTCAACGCCCCCTTTATCTCCGTCTCTTGAATTCTCCGAACAAAATGTCTATCGGTGATGTTAGCAGAGTCTTCCAACTCGATCGAGGAGCTATCACTTCCTTCATTGAAAAGCCTATCGAAGTATACTCTTCACTTACTTATACTTAGTAATTTGTATAAAAAAATATCCATTGAAATTAGTGAATATTTTTATTTTGGCTCATTCAATATATTATTTATAGACCTACTTCAATTCAGCATACTAAAAAATTGCGCTCATTGCCTCTTTTTTAACTCTGTTGTCTTGGTAGGTGATCAAAACTGGCAGGACGTAGTTTTTCTTTAATTAAAGCTAATGTTGAAATATGGAACTCTACTTACTAGGTTGTAAGTTATTAGCTGAAAAGCAAGGTTTTTTGAATATTGGGGGTATTATTTATATGTGTAAAAAGATGAATTATTGTTATGCATAGTACTGAGCTAATTTAGGAATAATGATTACGAAAGTGGCATTCTTTTATTGTCATTCCCTTAAGAAAACCTTAATAAGATTTAACATTATATATATATATATATATATGTGTATATATATATATATATGTGTATATATATATATATATGTATATATGTATATATATGTATGTATGTATGGCAAGGGATCGGCAGCACCCCAAAAATGGAGCACTCCAAATGCCCCCAGATATTCACCACCGATTTATATTAAAGAAAGTGAGTGGGAAGTGAGAGAATTAGTGGAAGGAGAGAGAAGGAGAAATGCTTGGTGGAGAATGAGGGGCATTTGGGGTGCTGC